>JAWZYU010000038.1:0-308800 GCA_038380435.1 Ryuthela nishihirai
CAAGTTGTTTGAAAACTTGTCTTAAGATTGTCATTTCGTGTTAGAAACAAAGGCCTTATCATCATTTCTCTCTTCTTTTGGTCTGCTAAATCTATGCGTTGTTACTATGGAGCCTACTTAAGACGAGGAAAGATTTTACATTTTCACAAGGATGCAGCTTCGAGACGACGCAAAAAAAAAAATCCATGTCGATGTTCATATGGCACTGTTACGGGATGGATGCGCAAATTCAGCGAAAGACGGCAGAGCTTCAAAAATTTCCCTCCTGCAGGAAAACGGAAGGAGGCCGTGAACTTATTAAGGAACTCCGCACATCACAATTCAGGTTGGGTTGGGTTGTTTTACCTCTGAGCGGCACTTTTTTGCACACCACGGGCTAAATGGCCAGGTCACATGGACCCCGTAGGCTCAGAGAAGGTTGGAGGAGGAGACCCACTAGAACAGCTGTTGGGAGACAGATGGTAGCCTCCCATCAAGGCCATCCAGCGTGTTCTTTAACGTGCACAGGGTATGGCTCTCCAGCACACGGGGCCACGGCTTAACGTACCATCCGACGGACGGAGGCCTTTCCAAGCCCATCGGTGTCCCCTACTGACCGTGGGCAGGGCAGGGAATTTTGCGGAGAAAAATATCAACGCTGACCCAGCTGGGACTCGAACCTGGGAACTACAGATTACGAGCCTGGCGCTCTACCGACTGAGCCACCCCCGCCCCCATACAATTCAGGTAATACATTTAGACACCAATGTATCGATTGGCAATGTGACAATAAGTATTCATCAATATTTAAAGATCCGAAAGATCTGTGCCAAATGGCTACCCCACAAATTGACAGAACAGTTAAAGAGGGTTAGAATCACTCGTGAAAAGAGGTGCTGGCAATGATTGAGCCTTGTGGCCCCAAACGGTTAACAGACATTGTCACAGGTGATGAGAAGTGGTTTTATTACTCTACAACTCCCAGAAAGATCAATGTTTTGGATCTTTCTGGGATCGATTGTTTGGGTGTGGAAGATGAACCACGTCCCCAAATTCTCCGACAAGACTTTCTCTCTAGGAAGAGAGGGGCGGGGGTGGCTCAGTCGGTAGCGCGCCAGGCTCGTAATCTGTAGTTCCCAGGTTCGAGTCCCAGCTGGGTCAGCGTTGAGTTTTAACTCCGCAAAAATTCCCCGCCCTGCCCACGGTCAGTAGGGGACACCGATGGGCTTGGAAAGGCCGCCGTCCGTCGGATGGGACGTTAAGCCGTGGCGCCGTGTGCGGGAGAGACATACCCTGTGCACGTTAAAGAACACGCTGGATGGCCTTGACGGGAGGCTACCATCTGTCTCCCAACAGCTATTCCAGTGGGTCCCCTCCCCCAACCTTCTCTGAGCCTTCGAGGTCCATGTGACCTGGCCATTTAGCCCATGGTGTGCAAAAAAGTGCCGCTCAGAGGTAAAACAACCCAACCCAACTCTAGGAAGAGGATGTTCACAATTTCTTTCAATTCCCAAGGAGCGGTAGACGTGGCACCTTACCCGAAAAAGCGATCATAAATAGTCAAATACTAAACCAATATTTTTTTGCCCAAAATGGTTAAGGAGATGAAAGAGCAGCGTCCAACAACAGGCGTTCAAAGATTCTCCTTCTTCAGGACAATGCCAATGATCACAAAACCCGACAAGTCACGGCCGATATGGAACAGAAAAAAAGTCAAACAGCTACTCCATCCTGCATATTCACCAGATCTTGCACCACGTGATTTTTGGTTGCTTCCAAAAATTGGCAGCGAATTTGCTGGGAAGCCTTTTTCAAGAGTGGAAGACCTTGCAAAATGCGTTCATTCAGGATTGCAGAGTATTCCCCCAACAGGAGTACCAACTACCAAACGTTCCAGAATTGGCGTAGACGTCCGAAACTTTGCATAGGTGCTCGAGGGGAATGCTTTGAAGGACAGTTGGTTGGGTTATTTTACCTCTGAGCGGCACTTTTTTGTACACCATGGGCTAAATGGCCAGGTCACATGGACCCCAAAGGCTCAGAGAGAAACGGAGAAGCTCATAGCACCTTCCGTTTTCTCTGAGCCTTCGTGGATCCATGTCTCCTGACCATTTTTAAAACCATGAAAATTTTTTGCACACCATGGGTTAAATGGCCAGGTCACATGGACCCCGAAGGCCCCGAAGGCTCAGAGAGACTCTTCCTCCGTCGGATGGAAGAATCACTGAGCCTTTGGGATCCTTATGACCTGATCATTTAGTTCATTGAATTTCTTTTTTTCATCAGAAAGATCAGAAAAAAGAGGGGACCCACTGGAACAGCTGTTGGGAGACAGATGGTAGCCTCCTGTCAAGGCCATCCAGCGTGTTCTTTAACGTGCACAGGGTCTGGCTCTCCCACACACGGTTTGAAGGACAGTTAAAGCTTTATTGATGTAAAACTTCTGCAGATGTATGTCAAAAACATTTTGAACGCCCCTCATATATCTCTCCATAAAAAGTTGATTTTGAAAGTCAATGAACTTGTAATGCGGTTTCTCATTTCCATAACATGAGATCGTTTTTAATTTTCGAAAAATATTTATAATAGGTTTCGAACTTTATTCCGATCATTATTAAACAATTACAAATTATTGGTTCTCAACTCAATTGTAGCAAAACAATCTCCATTCCATTCTGTGCACTATTCACTCTTCTCAAAGAATTCTCTATCCCTTGCTCTTTTTTCATTGTTTTATCTTCTCAATCCATACCATACACCAACATAGACTGCACCCAAGGTATTCAACTGCACACCCTAACACACATCTTACCTCTGCATCATACTAACTATACACATTATATCCTCAATGCGGGGCGGGGGTGGCTCAGTCGGTAGGGCGCCAGGCTCGTAATCTGTAGTTCCCAGGTTCGAGTCCCAGCTGGGTCAGCGTTGAGATTTATCTCCGCAAAATTCCCCGCCCTGCCCACGGTCAGTAGTGGACACCGATGGGCTTGGAAAGGCCGCCGTCCGTCGGATGGGACGTTAAGCCGTGGCCCCGTGTGCGGGAGAGCCATACCCTGTGCACGTTAAAGAACACGCTGGATGGCCTTGACGGGAGGCTACCATCTGTCTCCCAACGGCTGTTCCAATGGGTCCCCTCCCCAAAACTTCTCTGAGCCTTCGGGGTCCATGTGACCTGGCCATTTAGCCCATGGTGTGCAAAAAAGTGCCGCTCAGAGGTAAAACAACCCAACTCAATACACCGTACACCAATACATGCTACAAGCACACTACATCTTCACTTCATATATGGTATCCACACCTTGCATAATACTCACTACCATACCCAGGACCACCACTTCTTATACCATACCCAACACAAAAATAGAGGACTTCCACTATGTACACCCTACTCCTACCACATAAATAGAGGACCTGCGCACATCTTACTCCTGTCAGAGAAATGCACAAAAAATAGAGGACCACCACCTCGCATACCCTGCAATAGATATGTGAAGTGGGTCTGTTCTTACTACAGAAATAGTGATCCTCTTTTCACATACCATATCCCATAACAAAATTAGAGGACTTCCACTTCACACACCATGTCCCTACGCAGAAATACCACAAAAAATAGAAGGCTTTCACTTCGCACACCTTGCTCTTGCCACACACCTTACCCCACCATATATACACTTAGCAATGCACACGCGATACACAAACCCGCAAAACCCCCTCTACACACACACATTATCCCAAAAACACAAATATACAGGCGGGGGGGGGGGGAAGTCGGAGCAGTCGGTAGCGCTCCTTGTGTGTATTCAATGTGCGTATCCACAAAAAAAAAAAAAATCCCCCCTGAAGCATCTGCTTTCCACAAAGGTCTGACAGGAGCCTGTCAGTTTATGTGCCATAGTAGAAGGTCTGAGAGGATGCCAGAACCTCAGCAGAAAAACGACACACACTTCCATGCCTTACCCAGAGCGTTAGAGGGGTTCGAGTCCCAGCTGGGTCAGCGTTGAGATTTATCTCCGCAAAAATTCCCCGACCTGCCCACGGTCAGTAGGGGACACCGATGGGCTTGGAAAGGCCGCCGTCCGTCGGATGGGACGTTAAGCCGTGGTCCCGTGTGCGGGAGGGCCATACCCTGTGCACGTTAAAGAACACGCTGGATGGCCTTGACGGGAGGCTACCATCTGTCTCCCAACAGCTGTTCCAATGGGTCCCCTCCCCAAAACTTCTCTGAGCCTTCGGGGTCCATGTGACCTGGCCATTTAGCCCATGGTGTGCAAAAATGTGCCGCTCAGAGGTAAAACAACCCAACCCAACTTACCCGGAGTTCGAACCCAGATCCCTTATATCAGTAACCAAGTGCGTTAACCACTCAGCCATGGGACGGCTTACAAACTGCCTGCGTTATCATCGCTTTCCTCTGCTTCAGTGAGAAAGCGGATACCGATGGGCTTGGAGTGGCAGTCGTCCGTCGGATGGAAGAATCACTGAGTCTTTGGGATCCTTATGACCTGACCATTTAGTTCATTGTATGCAAAAAAACGCCATTCAGGAGTTTAAAAAAAAAAACCTTTTCACATACGCTACATAATCAGAACATCTTCCTCTTCATTCTCTGTATTCTTCTATTCCTAATCGGCAATCAACTGTTTACTCACAAAAAAGAATCGATTCCCATTATCCAGATTACAGAGCATCAAAAGCCGACCTCTTTTCGACACGACATTGTCATGACAACCTTCTACGACCTCATCCATTAGGAACTAACACCCCATAACCGTTTTCCCTTTCGCTACTAATAAGCACTGATTGTTACTTCTTCCAACATTTGATCACCTCGTTTCGCACCAACACTTTCCCCATCTTCTTTCTTTTTATATTTTCTTCCTCCTCCTAGGGCGTCTTCTTGTATCTCTCTTCTTCAGCACATCCAACAGCACAACTTGGCAAAGAGGCGCGAAAAAAGATCAGCCTCCTTCCCGGTTATTTTCCGATTCCCAAGAGTCTCCTTCCACATCTCAAAGAGTAACAAGCTGCCTCTGGTGCTTGTCATAATCCCGTGCCATACGAGACCTCCCGGGATTTCCTAAGCAGGCGTGTTCGGCCGGCAATGGCGGAAAAGGTTCGTCTTTTACTCTTCATGAAACTCTTTTAGCTATCAGAGCCCACGCTTGTTAGTCGAAGGTTTTTTTTTTTCGTTGAAAAGAAAAAGGTTTTGAAAAGCGCTGAACAATCGGAAAACATACCAAGGTATCTAAAAATCTTTAAGTAAGGAAAAGTGATGGAAAAACCTTGTTTGGGAATTTATATCGGTCAAGATAAATTATTTCCGATAAATTCCGTAAAAGTATTTATATATATTTTTCTTTTCGTTATTTTCCTCTGCAAGTTTGGATGTTGTGCTGAATTTTTATCTCATTTTGTAAAGATAAATTGAAAACAACAGTAGCCTTAGAGAATGTGAAAGGCTCGTTTACAAAGAGAAAACAGTTTTATACTTTCCGAAATTGAACACTCTCCGAAGATGATGGGGCGGGGGTGACTCAGTCGGTAGCGGGCCAGGCTCGTAATCTGCAGTTCCCAGGTTCGAGTCTCACCTGGGTTAGTGTTGAGATTTAACTCCGCAAAACTCCATGCCCACAGTCAGTAGGGGACACCGATGGGCTTGGAAAGGCCGCCGTCCGTCGGATGGGACGTAAAGCCGTGGCACCGTGTGCGGGAGAGCCACACCCTGTGCATGTTAAAGAACACACTAGATGGTCTTGACGGGAGGCTACCATGTGTCTCCCAACAGCTGTTCCAGTGGGTTCCCTCCTATTTCTCCTCTCAGACCCAACCTTCTCTGAGCCTTCGGGGTCCTTGTGGCCTGGCCATTTAGCCTATGGTGTGCAAAAAAGTGCCGCTCAGAGTTAAAAAAAAAACCAACCCAACTCCGAAGATGAAAATTCACACTATTGGAATATTTGGAAAATGCAAATAGTGATATTTTATTAGTACCTAGCCAACCTAAAAAAAAGAATTTCGACAGACGAATGGAAATTATAGCTTGTTTTGATATATTATTTAACCTGCTAGAAGTCTAGATACTGTTTTCCCTTTATGTTCTATACTCCGTACATTTAACTAGAAGAGGACGTGGACTCAATTGGTAGCGCATTCGGCTCTTAATCTTAGTTCCACCTGGGCTAAAATTGAGAATTTTCTCTCGGTGAGAAAGGGGACACCGATGTTCTTGGAAAGTTCACTATCCATTGGATGGGACGTTAAGCGAAGTGTGCAGGAGAGCCAGGACACTCATTGTGTCCTCAAAATTATTTCTTGAATACCCTGTATACGTTAAAGAACATGCTGGATGGTGTTGATCTGAGGCTTTCATCAATCTTCTAACAGCTATGCAGTAGATGCTCTTCCCCAAATTTCTCTGAGACCTTGAAGGTCCTTGTGGCCTTTCCATTTATCCCATTAGGTGCAAAAATAAAAGTATCGGTCAGAGATTAAAGAATCGTGCTCAAGGTTATTACGGATTCCAGATGTGTTACGGCTCGGAAATTTGAGCCAGAGCATATCCGGTGTCGAATTAATTCCGTGATTTCTGAGACTGAACACACCCAAAACAAAGTGTTTCCGATAATAAATAGTTTCAATAATTACTCATCCTGAACAAACCCAAAACAAAGTGTTTCGATATTGAATTCTCTCAATAATTACTCATCCTGAACACACCCGAAACAAAGTGTTTCGTTATTGAATTGTCTCAATAATTGCTCATCCTGAATACACCCGAAACAAAGTGTTTCAATACCGAATTGTCTCAATAATTACCCATCCTGAACACAGCCAAAACAAAGTGTTTTCGATATTGAATTGTCTCAATAATTACTTCTCCTGAACACACCCGAAACAAAGTGTTTTCGATATTGAATTGTCTCAATAATTGCTCATCCTGAACACACCCAAAACAAAGTGTTTCGATACTGAATTGTCTCAATAATTGCTCATCCTGAACAAAACCGAAACAAAGTGTTTCGATACTGAATTGTCTCAATAATTGCTCATCCTGAACACACCCAAAACAAAGTGTTTTCGATATTGAATTGTCTCAATAACTGCTCATCCTGAACAACCCAAAACAAAGTGTTTCAATACCGAATTGTCTCAATGATTACTTTTCCTGAACACACCCAAAACAAAGTGTTTTCGATATTGAATTGTCTCAATAATTGCTCATCCTGAATACACCCGAAACAAAGTGTTTCAATACCGAATTGTCTCAATAATTACCCATCCTGAACACAGCCAAAACAAAGTGTTTTCGATATTGAATTGTCTCAATAATTACTTCTCCTGAACACACCCGAAACAAAGTGTTTTCGATATTGAATTGTCTCAATAATTGCTCATCCTGAACACACCCAAAACAAAGTGCTTCGATACTGAATTGTCTCAATAATTGCTCATCCTGAACACACCCAAAACAAAGTGTTTCGATACTGAATTGTCTCAATAATTGCTCATCCTGAACAAAACCGAAACAAAGTGTTTCGATACTGAATTGTCTCAATAATTGCTCATCCTGAACACACCCAAAACAAAGTGTTTTCGATAATAAATTATCTCAATAACTGCTCATCCTGAACAACCCAAAACAAAGTGTTTCAATACTGAATTGTCTCAATGATTACTTTTCCTGAACACACCCAAAACAAAGTGTTTTCGATATTGAATTGTCTCAATAATTGCTCATCCTGAATACACCCGAAACAAAGTGTTTCAATACCGAATTGTCTCAATAATTACCCATCCTGAACACAGCCAAAACAAAGTGTTTTCGATATTGAATTGTCTCAATAATTACTTCTCCTGAACACACCCAAAACAAAGTGTTTTCGATATTGAATTGTCTCAATAATTGCTCATCCTGAATACACCCGAAACAAAGGGTTTCAATACCGAATTGTCTCAATAATTACCCATCCTGAACACAGCCAAAACAAAGTGTTTTCGATATTGAATTGTCTCAATAATTATTCATCCTGAACACACCATAAACAAAGTGTTTCGATACTGAATGTCTCAATAATTACCCATCCTGAACACCCCCAAAACAAAGTGTTTCAATACCAAATTGTCTCAATAATTACCCATCCTGAACACACCCAAAACAAAGTGTTTCAGTATTGAATTGTGTCAATAATTGCTCATCCTGAACACGCCTAAAACTGAATTGTTTCAATAATTGCTCATCCTGAACAGACCTAAAACTGAATTGTTTCAATAATTGCTGAGCGTGAGCACACCACCAAGATCGAATTGTTTCAAAAATTACAGACGATGAACACACCGGAACCAAACTGTCAACAATAACAGAGGCTGAGCACCCCGTGTCCGAACTGTTTCAATAATAAACATAGGCTACTCTTTAATAGCCACCACTTACCTTCCTCTCTACCTTTTGCAACTTAAAGAACACCTTGGGTGGCCTTGACGAGGGCCGAATTAACACAATGGCCAATCCGGCCATTGCCTGGGATCACACCTTCAAGAAGGGCCACGTTTTAAGCATGGAAATATTTAAAACTTTTGAGAATGATTCTCATAAAAAAGAAAAATAACCAGAGAGATGAAAGAATGAAATTTGAAGGCAATGAAAGCTTGGACGCTCTCCCCTCCCCTCCACACGAATCTCTATAGGATACCTAATATTATTGTCTTATTCGCTTCACCGTAGGTAAGACTAACTTAGAAAATACTTGCAACTCTTATAGTTTAAATCAATAATATTTAACCATGTGAAAATATGGACTTGTAATATTTGTTTAAAAAAAAAATACCCCCTTCCAGCAGCTGCTTGCCACAGAGGTCTGACAGGAGCCTGTCAGTTTAATGCCACAGTAGATCTGAGAGGATGGCAGGACCTCAGCAGAAAAACGTTGGGTTGGGTTGTTTTACCTCTGAGCGGCACTTTTTTGCACACCATGGGCTAAATGGCCAGGTCACATGGACCCCGAAGGCTCAGAGAAGGTTGGGGGAAGGAACTCACTGGAACAGCTGTTGGGAGACAGATGGTAGCCTCCCGTCAAGGCCATCCAGCGTGTTCCTTAACGTGCACAGGGTATGGCTCTCCCACATTCGGGGCCACGACTTAACGTCCTATCCGACGGACGGCGGCCTTTCCAAGCCCATCAGTGTCCCCTACTGACCGTGGGCAGAAAAACGACACATACATCCATGCCTTACCCAGGGCTCGATCCCAGGTCCAGAATTAGATCAGTAACCAAGCGCGATAACCACTCGGCCATGGGACATACAATTATTTATTTTGATAAAAACAATACATTTAGTAAATCGCTCAAATCTTTTTCTTCTCCTCATGACAAAAATATAATTTTATTTTTTGTTATTGTTGCAGATAATATTTGTTCATGCACCAAATTTTGCCCTGACTGTTAGGTAACTTGGCCTGATTCGGTGGGGGGGTAATTTTTAGATTTCGCCAGAAAATTCTTAATCCTACCCTGACATCTTCCCGAGGCTACCATCTATCTCCCGACAGCTGTCTAGTGGATCCCCTTCTCCGGTTTTCTCTCAGCCCTTGGGGTCGTTGTGACCTGGCCATTTAGACTGTTGGCTCTCAGAGGTAAAACAATCCTTCTTGAGTATGCCACTCCCACTATATTGCCTTTATTTGGCTCGAATATATCCTTAAAATATGCTAGAAACGGTATTCTACTGCGTTCTGGACACATCCAGTCGGTGCTGGAAATGGAATTTTTGAACTAGGGAATACAGTCGCTGAAAAAAGTATCCGAACATTATAGTTGAGTACAGAATTCAGAAAAAATATCTGGCAACGATTTTTTTAGGAGTTAGTGATCTGGCAACCTGCGTATCACGTGATTACAGAATTCAGGAAAAATATCTGGAGCCTGTACACAACTGTACACGCTCCAGTTACCGTTCGCAGCAAACTGGAGCGTGTGCAGTTACTGCACACGCTCCAGTTTGCTGTGAACGGTAACTGCACACGCTCAATATTTCCGTCAGTGAGCCCACACGATCTAGGTCTTTGTGAGCTCACACGATCCAATGTGCTGTGAACATTAACCGCAACCGCTCCAGTTTGCTGTGAATGGTAACTGCACACTCTCAATATTTCCGTGAGTGAGCCCACACGATCTAGGTCTTTGTGAGCTCACACGATCCAATGTGCTGTGAACATTAACCGCAACCGCTCCAGTTTGCTGTGAACGGTAACTGCACACGCTCAATATTTCCGTGAGTGAGCCCACACGATCTAGGTCTTCGTGAGCTCACACGATCCAATGTGCTGTGAACATTAACCGCAACCGCTCCAGTTTGCTGTCAACGGTAACTGCACACGCTCCATATTCATTGCATTATATATTCATACGCATTATATATATTAAAAAAGTATCCGAACACTACGGTTGATTACAGAATTCAGAAAAAATATCTGGCGACGATTTTTTTAGAAATTCGTGTCACTGACACGAGATCATTAATTTCCAGATCACTAAATTCTAAAAAAATCGTCGCCAGATATTTTTCCTGAATTCTGTAATCAATCATAGTGTTCGGATACTTTTTTCAGCGACTGTACGGCAAAATATATTGATCTATGACACCCCCTCCTCCCCCGAAAAAAATTAATAAATACATAATTTTTTAAAAGTGCGATTTACCCAAAATAACCTCCCAGGTAGCAGGAGGTCGAAAGTAACATGTCTTCCTTTTTTCTTTACTTTTTCAACATCTTGTTTTTTCATCTTCGGAACAAGTTAGACTTCGGCCTATCCTCATTTCCCACCATGCATCCAAAGATGGAAATATTTCATTTTGCGGCTCTTGCGCCCTCTAATAGTGGTAATTCGAACTAATAAAGCGATTAGGAAAATGGCAGGAGTATTTTTTTATTAATATCTATTATCGTTATTAATCCCTTAGCAAATTTTTTGCTAAGTTAGATGATGCGGGGGTGGCTCACTCGGTAGCGCGCCAGGCTCGTAATCTGTAGTTCCCAGGTTCGAGACCCAGCTGGGTCAGCGTTGAGATTTATCTCCGCAAAATTCCACGCCCTGCCCACGGTCAGTAGGGGACACCGATGGGCTTGGAAAGGCCGCCGTCCGTCGGATGGGACATTAATCCGTGGCCCCGTGAATGGGAGAGTCATACCCTGTGCACGTTAAAGAACACTCTGGATGGCCTTGACGGGAGTGTACCGTTTGTCTCCCAACAGCTGTTCCAGTGGGTCCCCAACCTTCTCTGAGCCTTCGGGGTCCATGTGAACTGGTCATTTAGCCCATGGTGTGCAAGAAAATGCCGCTCAGAGGTAAAACAACCCAAACAACAGAAATTCTAAGTTAGACCAAATTACTACTTATTAGTTCTGTACATTAACATTTTAACAAACTGACATTTCAAACAACCTTTTAGTAATTTTGTGATTTGTTTCAGATTAGATGATGATGATGAAAAGATGCCAAGGTATCCGGAGGAAATATTCTTCCTCTACAGAGCATTGGTGAAGTTATTGCATCAATAGCCATTTGAAGATACTAGAAGGATATTTCTGTTCACCGCGCTATGGAGAATTTTGAAAAACGAGGTAAATTTAAAGTACATATTATAACTTCGGCATCATCCACGGGAAATAAGGGTGGGGGTGGCTCAGTCGGTAGCGCGCCAGGCTCGTAATCTGTAGTACCCACGTTCGAGTCCCAGCTGGGTCAGCGTTCAGATTTATCTTCGCAAATTTCCCCGCCTTGCCCACGGTCAGTAGGAGACACCGATGGGCTTGGAAAGTTCGCCGGATGGGACGTGAAGCCGTGGCCCCGTGTATGGGAGAATCATACCCTGTGCACGTTAAATAACACTCTGGATGGCCTTGACGGGAGGGTACCGTCTGTCTCCCAACAGCTATTCCAGTGGGTCCCCAACCTTCTCTGAGCCTTCGGGGTCCATGTGACCTGGCCATTTAGCCCATCCAGTGGGTCCCCAACCTTCTCTGAGCCTTCGGGGTCCATGTGACCTGGCCATTTAGCCCATCCAGTGGGTTCCCAACCTTCTCTGAGCCTTCGGGGTCAATGTGACCTGGCCATTTAGCCCATCCAGTGGGTCCCCAACCTTCTCTGAGCCTTCGGGGTCAATGTGACCTGGCCATTTAGCCCATCCAGTGGGTCCCCAACCTTCTCTGAGCCTTCGGGGTCAATGTGACCTGGCCATTTAGCCCATCCAGTGGGTCCCCAACTTTCTCTGAGCCTTCGGGGTCCATGTGACCTGGCCATTTAGCCCATCCAGGGGGTCCCCAACCTTCTCTGAGCCTTCGGGGTCCATGTACCTGGCCATTTAGCCCATCCAGTGGGTTCCCAACCTTCTCTGAGCCTTCGGGGTCAATGTGACCTGGCCATTTAGCCCATCCAGTGGGTCCCCAACCTTCTCTGAGCCTTTGGGGTCAATGTGACCTGGCCATTTAGCCCATCCAGTGGGTCCCCAATCTTCTCTGAGCCTTCGGGGTCAATGTGACCTGGCCATTTAGCCCATCCAGTGGGTCCCCGACCTTCTCTGAGCCTTCGGGGTCCATGTGACCTGGCCATTTAGCCCATCCAGTGGGTCCCCAACCTTCTCTGAGCCTTCGGGGTCCATGTGACCTGGCCATTTAGCCCATCCAGTGGGTCCCCAACCTTCTCTGAGCCTTCGGGGTCCATGTGACCTGGCCATTTAGCCCATCCAGTGGGTCCCCAACCTTCTCTGAGCCTTCGGGGTCCATGTGACCTGGCCATTTAGCCCATGGTGTGCAAAAAAAGTGCCGCTCAGAGGTAAAACAAACCCAACCCACGGTAAACATAAAAGTGGAGTGTTAATGGGAAGTATAAACGAATATAAAGTAAAAATTAATTCAACAAAGAGCAAAATTCACCTCTAGAAAACCTTCCTTTTCAAAAAGATGGAAGTTGCGACTATTGCAACCTCTAACATGGGTAATTCGCACTATACTAATTAGGCGATTGGGAAAATGGCAGGAGTATTATTTATCGAAAAATTAGGGGGGGGGGGGGAATGACTCTATCGAAACATATAAAAGGGGGACCAAGAAAAAAAATATATAAAATATATAAAAGGGGGACCAAGAGACTGGACTGCGATATCAGTATAATATTTCGCCTCTCTTTTACAGGTCTTAAAAGGTTTCCTGAAAAATGCGTGAAATAGACAGAAGTTGAATCATTTTTGCCTCCATAACTTTACGATCATTCCCTTCCAGATCCTCCGTATAAAACCGTGGCGGAATTGCCCCAGCCGGTAGCGCGCTAGGCTCGTAATCTGTAGTTCCCAGGTTCGAGTCCCAGCTGGTCCAACGTTCAGATTTAACTCCGTTTTTAAACCTCGCCTTTTCCAAGGTTGCAAAAGGAGACACCGATGGTCTTGGAAATTCAGCCGTCCATCGGATGGGACGTTAACCCGTGTCTCCCTTGTCCATAATAGCCATGTCCTATGCACGTTAAAGAACACGTTGGATGACCTTCACGGGAGACTACCATATATCTCCTATCAGCTGTAATGGAAAATCGAGTGGTTTTGATGGCATTACGGCAAAAACTGTTAAGGAAATTTATCCAGAAATAAAAGATATTTTATGTTTATTATTGAATGAATCCTTTCAGTAGGGTATTTTCCCAGCAGTTTTGAAAATAGCAATTGTTGTACCAATTTATAGGGGCGCGGTTGGCTCAGTCGGTAGCGCGCCAGGCTCGTAATCTGTAGTTCCCAGGTTCGAGTCCCAGCTGGGTCAGCGTTGAGATTTATCTCCGCAAAAATTCCCGCCCTGCCCACGGTCAGTAGGGGACACCGATGGGCTTGGAAAGGCCGCCGTCCGTCGGATGGGAAGTTAAGCCGTGGCCCGTGTGCGGGAGAGCCATACCCTGTGCACATTAAAGAACACGCTGGATGGCCTTGACGGGAGGCTACCATCTGTCTCCCAACAGCTGTTCCAGTGGGTCCCCTCCCCCAACCTTCTCTGAGCCTTCGGGGTCCATGTGACCTGGCCATTTAGCCCATGGTGTGCAAAAAAGTGCCGCTCAGAGGTAAAACAACTCAACCCATTGCGATGGAGGATGATTTTCCATGCCCCTTGGTTTCCTTTTCCTGACAGGGACAGACACAGTTTGGACTAGAACCTGGGAACTGCCGACTATGCTTATGGGGCGTATTGACTGAACATCTTTGACCTAGCATCTGAGCCAACCCCTGATCCAGATGCTAGGTCAAAGGTCGCTTAAATCCTTTTTCAGTGAGCAGAAACTCGCAAGGTAAAATTGTAAAGAAGTCTGAGTTCGTATCAATGATTTAATAACTTATAAAAGAATTGTAGATTAAAAAAAAATGCATTTTTTTAATTCTCCCTTATTTTTTATTTCAGGATGTGCCTAATCGGAATCCGCTGCTAACCAAAAATGATTTTGTTGACGACCTCTGTGACCTTTGTCACCTTGATGACCTTGACGGCGAGCAAGTGCCCGAACCACTGCTTCTGCGACCTCACCAAAGATGGTCGCAAAAGAGTAACATGCGACCGCGGAGGCCTCAGAGAAATTCCAACCCACCACATGGACACCGACACCCAAGTCCTCGTGATCACGGGACCTCCCCACAGCCCGAACGAGCTCACTGTCGGTCGCATCTTCCTCCAATTTGAAGAGTTCGAGGAGATCCGCATCACTTACTCCCGACTTCCGGCGATTGGAGACAGTTCCTTTTGGCCCGGGAGAAGATTACGCCTGCTCGACCTCAGCCACAACAACATCTCTTTCATCCGAGATAGCGATTTCAACGGATTGAAGAATCTGAAGGTCTTGGATTTGAGTTTCAACAGCATCTCAGCATCTCCATCTGCACCTTTTCGTCTTCTCTCCAGCCTCACATCTCTATCTCTGGCCAGGAACAGACTCCAGACTCTGGTCCCGAGATTCTTCTACATGTTGCCCAAGTTAGAGATGCTAGACCTCAGTGGCAATCCTTTAAAAGATATCGATCCGGAGAATCTGAAAGATGTGAGACCTCTGAAGAGACTTCACCTGGCGAAGTGTCAGCTGACGAGACTTCATTCCCTCATCTATCAACAACTACCAAACTTAGAAGATCTGGATCTTCGAGACAACCACTTCAAGCTCTTCTCTCCCGAGGAATTCCGCCATCTGAGGAGACTCAAGTATCTCCACCTCGACGGCAATAACTTAACCGTTGTCGTAGAGAAAACGTTCGACGGTCACAATCTCCGTCATCTTGGTCTCTCCAGAAATCAAATCTATCGATTTGCGAAGTGTGCTTTCTGTAATTTTTCCGTGCAGCAATTAGACCTGTCCTCCAATCACCTTCGCAGCCTCTCACTCGACGTTTTAGCTCCCATCGCACACTCCCTCGAGAGCCTCGATCTCGGCTTCAATAGCATCATCTCTGAGGACCTCGAGATCGCCATCAGTCCTCTATACAAACTCAAAAAGCTTTCTCTCTCAGGGGTCGGATTATCGGAACTCTCCGAAGATGCCTTCCTTAACAATGCCGAATTGAGAACTCTTGATCTTTCCTACAACTCCTTCTACAACCTCTCGCACCGCGTTCTCCATCCTCTCAAGCATCTTGAAGAGATCGACCTCTCCCACAACCAGTTCGAGATCCTCGATCCTCAGCTTCTGGAACAGCTCCAGAACATCACTACCCTCACTGTCCTCCATCTGCATTCAAATCCTTGGTCCTGCCAACACTGTTCCGTCCTGCCTCTCGTGGCTTGGGTCAGGCACTCGCCCCTTTACAGCAGCACGTGCGACATGAACTACGAAAGCAGCTCCTGCATGCGCTGCGCAACGCCACCGCTCCTAGAGGGACGAACCCTACACTCCCTCAGAACGAGTGATCTTGAACCTTGCGCAAGCGCAGTGCCGCAGTCACGTGTGCTAGTGGCGTCATCAAACGTAGGCATCATCGCTACTATCACCATAGTGATCCTCCTCTTTGCTGTTGTCATCATTACAGTAGTGCTCTATCGCCAACAGGGGGCTGTATATTACACACACGAAGGTGAAAGAACTTCAGTGGAAGGTCCTATAGACTGTTCCAACACCAACGGGAAATGTGTGGATGACAAAAGGCGGGCTTTTTTCGTCACTTTGGATCGAATTGATGAGCTTGCTGATGAGAAAATCTCTGGAAGAGTAAACATCAGTTGAATGCATCTTGTAAGATATATAAATAGATTTCACCACGGCCCCTCGTGTGGTGGCTCTTTCCTTAAATAAAAGTGGTCCAATTCTGTTAAAGACATTTCACCAACATCAAAAAAAAAACTGCCTTAAATTTCATCAAGGATTATTCCTTTGAATCACGATATGAGCGAATGGTTGGTGTGATCTTTTGTGATCAAATTTCGACAGAATGAATTTGAGATACACAAAAAATAAAGAGGATTTTTATAGGAATTTGTAATAAGTCAAAAAAAGATTGGTGTGGAAATTCACTCCACTGGTTGCTTGGCAACTGCCAGAGAAAACAGTTTCCTAGACTCCAATTCCATGTTGTTACATCATTGCAGTACAGATATCTACCAAACAATGACTTAACTTTCTTGTTAAGACATTGGAATGCCACATTTCAGGCTCAGTAACTTTTTTTAAATGAGCTTTTCAAGAAAAAGAAAAAAAATGTGACTAAAGATAGAGATTTCAGTGGAATCTCTAAATCTCGATTTTCAGCATTATTTCAATTATTAAGCAGCATTAAAATAGTTAATGGAAGCTGTAATATTAAACAACAGGGTCGTGCAAATAGGGGTGCTTCGGATGCCCTTTGAACTCTTAATACTAGTTGGGGTCTTTTACCTCTGAGCGGCACTTTTTTGCACACCATGCGCTAAATGGCCAGTCACATGGACCCCGAAGGTTCAGAGAAGGTTGGGGGAGGGGACCCACTGGAACAGCTGTTGGGAGACAGATGGTAGCCTCCCGTCAAGGCCATCCAGCGTGTTTTTTAACGTGCACAGGTTATGGCTCTCCCGCACACGGCTTAACGTCCCATCCGACGGACGGCGGCCTTTCCAAACCCATCGGTGTCCCCTACTGACCGTGGGCAGGGCGGGAAGTTTTGCGGAGATA
This sequence comes from Ryuthela nishihirai, assembly GCA_038380435.1. NCBI lineage: Eukaryota > Metazoa > Arthropoda > Arachnida > Araneae > Heptathelidae > Ryuthela > Ryuthela nishihirai. Next base: position 17,139 of record JAWZYU010000038.1, read on the forward strand.
AATCTCAACGCTGACCCAGCTGGGACTCGAACCTTGGAACTACAGATTACGAGCCTGGCGCGCTACCGACTGAGCCACCCCCTTAATACTAGTATTTGAAGTATTAGTACAGAGGTATACTAGTATTTGAAACACTAGTATTTGAAGTAGGAAGTTAAGGAAGATTAGGATGCTAGTTATATTGGTATAAAATAGAAAAATATTCTCATTTTTATGAAACAATTGTAAAATGAAGTATTTTTAAATTTTAAAGGGATCTGCTGTATTTATCAAGGGATGAAGGACGGTTTTTGGGAAGGTCAGTTGGTGCATTTAACAGTATTAAAATTGTATTTTACGTCTAAAATTTACAAAACTTTTACTCATATTTTTATTGTGAACTTTGCGTTCGCTTTCAATGAATCAAAATAAGTATTTAGTACATATTTTTGGGTTGGGTTGTTTTACATCTGAGCGGCACTTTTTTGCACACCATGGGCTAAATGACCAGGTCACATGGACCCCGAAGGCTCAGAGAAGGTTGAGGGAGGGGACCCACGGGAACAGCTGTTGGGAGACAGACGGTAGCCTCCCGTCAAGGCCATCCAGCGTGTTCTTTAACGTGTACGGGGTATGGCTCTCCCGCACAAGGCTTAACGTCCCATCCGACGGACGGCGGCCTTTCCAAGCCCATCGGTGTCCCCTACTGACCGTGGGCAGGGCGGGGAATTTTGCAGAGATAAATCTCAATGCTGACCCAGCTGGGACTCGAACCTGGGAACTACAGATTACGAGTCTGGCGCGCTACCGACTGAGCCACCCCCGCCCCATTTAGTACAGATAATTTTATTTTAATTTCATGACAGTTTCTAAACAAAAAAATTAATATCAGTGGTGAACTAAAGAAAAAAGATTCACTTAATTAGGAACAAATATCCTAATACATATGTTAACAGTTATAATAGATTAAAAATAAATTTAAAAGATTATTTTAAGTAAATTATATAATTATATTAAATTTCGTATATTTCATGAACTTTTTTTCATTTTATATTTTGTCTCATTTTAATTTTTATCTTTTTTTTAAAATAAAACTATTAATTGAGAGAGCATATGTATTATTCAATTTCCTAAAGATAAGCCACTCAGATTTGTGGGTCCTATATATTTTGTATTGTACAGTCGCTCAAAAAATATCCGAACACTATGGTTGATTACAGAATTCAGAAAAAATATCTGGCAACGATTTTTTTTTAGAAATTAATGATCTGGCAACCTTCGTGTCACGTGACTATTTTCTAAAAAAATCGTTGCCAGATATTTTTTCTGAATTCTGTAATCAATCATAGTGTTCGGATACTTTTTTAATATATATAATGCGCATGAATATATAATGCAATGAATATGGAGCGTGTGCAGTTACCGTTCACAGCAAACTGGTTGAGGTTAATGTTCACAGCACATTGGATCGTGTGAGCTCACAAAGACCTAGATCGTGTGGGCTCACTCACGGAAATATTGAGCGTGGGCAGTTACTGTTCACAGCAAACGAGCGTGTGCAGTAACTTCACACGCTCCAGTTTGTTGTGAACGGTAACTGGAGAGTGTACAGTTGCTGTACACGCTCCAGATATTTTTCCTGAATTCTGTAATCACGTGACATGAAGGTTGCCAGATCACTCATTTCTAAAAAAAATCGTTGCCAGATATTTTTTTGAATTCTCTAATCAACCATAGTGTTCGGATATTTTTTTGAGCGACTGTAGCTGCAATCTCCTCGGATGACGACTGAAATCAGGGGTCGAAGTATTAGAATATTTATTCATAAGTAAGGGAATCTCTTTTTCTCAATTTCATCAAACATTGATATTAATCTCTCTATTCTAAGAACAGCATGAATGCATTTGTTATTAAAAAAAATATCTGAAACGTCGGATGAGGGCTTTGAATGTAGCTTTAGTCCCGGGCCTCCAGATACTTTTGCATAACCCTGCTAAATAATAACTCGTTTCGCATAAATCATAGAATAATTGGCAAATATTTGAAATAATCGTTTCGCAAACTGCTAAAAATTCCCAAATTTTAGTAAAAAGTTATTTTTTATGGTGACATGTGCCAGTGACTGACCATTAGGTGCTTTTTTGGCAGTAAAGGAACCACGATTCGAATCCCTGATAAGTGATGAATATTTTCCCTTTCTATGTTTTCTCTCTGTCTTTTTCCCCCACTTCCTTGTCCTTTCTTGTGACTCTCCAGCACATGGAGCAACAACATAACGTCCCATCCGACGGACGGCGGCCTTTTCAAACACACTCTCCCGCACCACGGAGCCACAACATAACGTCCCATCCGACGGACGGCGGCCTTTTCAAACACACTCTCCCGCACCACGGAGCCACAACATAACGTCCCATCCGACGGACGGCAGCCTTTTCAAACACACTCTCCTACACCACGGAGCCACAACATAACGTCCCATCGGACGGACGGCGGCCTTTTCAAACACACTCTCCCGCACCACGGAGCCACAACATAACGTCCCATCGGACGGACGGCGGCCTTTTCAAACACACTCTCCCGCACCACGGAGCCACAACATAACGTCCCATCCGACGGACGGCGGCCTTTTCAAACACACTCTCCTGCACCACGGAGCCACAACATAACGTCCCATCCGACGGACGGCGGCCTTTTCAAACACACTCTCCCGCACCACGGAGCCACAACATAACGTCCCATCGGACGGACGGCGGCCTTTTCAAACACACTCTCCCGCACCACGGAGCCACAACATAACGTCCCATCCGACGGACGGCGGCCTTTTCAAACACATCGGTGTCCCCTACGGCCTGTGGGTAGGGCAGAGAGATTTGTTGAGAAAAATTTTAACGCTGGCGCAGCTGGACTCGAACCTGGAACCGAAGATTATGAGCCTGGCGCGCTACCAATTAAGCCACCCCCGCCTTTATCCCTGAAAACTCGTGTCTCTTTGATCAGCAGCTGAGCACACTAAGCCCGCAGTCATTTAAAAGCGGCTATTCATCCTAATATAAAATTGGAAGAATGCGGATAGTTTTCTTTTATTCGTATTCATCCATACAAGAGAATTTTTCATTTATCTGTTTAAAACATTAGCGTCAACAGATGAGAAAGTGAAAACAAGGTAAAAAGAGCAAAGATAGTACACTGCTTGTCCAAATTATTATGAACCTTATACTTGATCTTAACCTACAATTTTGATCGTATTTATCATAGTATAGTTCCCAAATTCCAAAGTTTTCAGTTCTCTGCGTTGAAATGGATTTCGAAGTATGTTGCCAGATCGCTAATTTCTAAACCTGGATCGTGTGGGCCCACTCACAGAAATATTGAGCGTGTGCAGTTACCGGTCACAGCAAACTGGAGCGTGTGCAGTAACTGCACACGCTCCAGTTTGCTGTGAACGGCAACTGGAACGTGTACAGTTGCTGTACACGCTCCAGATATTTTTTCTGAATTCTGTAATCAACCATAGTGTTCGGATATTTTTTGAGCGACTGTAGCTGCAACCTCCTCGGATGACGACTGAAATCAGGGGTCGAAGTATTAGAATATTTATTCATAAGTAAGGGAATCTCTTTTTCTCAATTTCATCAAACATTGATATTAATCTGTCTATTTTAAGAACAGCATGAATGCATTTGTTACTAAAAAAAAATTATCTTAAATGTCGGATGAGGGCATCATCTTTCTCATGAACTGTAGCAGCTCTGTTCTGCTCTACCCTCCCTGCCAACAGGAGCATATTAGAGCTTTTTTTCTCTCCCGCATTTGCCACGATTGGTGGACACTTTTTCGAGACAGTTTGCTATTCTCTGTACACTCGAGATATTTTGCCCCGTGATTGTCCCCTGCGAATTCCATCACCTCCGTTATGGATCCTCGTGTCCGCGCTCCAACGATGATCCATCTTTCCAAGTCAGTCAGATGTTACATTTGACTTTGTTTCCCACCAGATCTTTATGGCTTTTATAAGACTTTGCAGTGACATAGGATAGTGACGTCAGTAAGACATTTTGCATGCATTGGAATGTTTCGTGGCATTTCGCCCAAATGAAGTGTTCACAATAATTTGTCCAGTTACTTTACCGATGCAGTAGTTAAAGAATTATCCTACTCAATTAGGAGGATCACATATTGCCTGAATATGGAATGCTCCTTCTCCAAGAGAAAGATTGATGAATTTTTATTAATGCAATAAACAGAAATAAATCACTTAAGATACACAACAGCTTCCATCCTCATGTGAGTTCAATCTTACATTAATACTCGTGTAATGCAGTCAAATATATATTTCCACCACCACAAAACTAGTCTATTTTGCAAGAACGTAATTGATCATACAAAACTTATATTAGTTAAATAATTTTTTATCGTTATTATTGATTAATCATTTTTTAAGTTTTTTAAATAACTGATGATCCCAAAACTTTCAGAACCTTGGAATTAAAATATCTACCATTAATGCTTCTCTATTAATGTTCTAGATGCCACAACATTGCGTAAAACTAATTGATTTAATAACCTTTATTTAATTTCAAATTTTCTAATTTCGTGTAATACCCAAGTTATATCAGAGAATACAATATGCCAATACAATTACCAATACAATATGTTAACCTCCCGTCAAGGCCATCCAACGTGTTCTTTAACGTTGGGTTGTGTTACCTCTGAGCGGTTATTGTGATACCTTATACCCAAAGATGTTCGTGGCATTTCGCTGATCATATATACATGTGTGATCACTTATATATAATTTACGCATATTAAGACTTAATGTGGCAGTGTTTATTGACACATTTTTTGCAATGACATTTTCTTGAAAAATTTCAAAAAACATCAGGTGAAGAAATCTGTATTTCGCTATTAATTAAGAATATGTTTTCAAAAAAATACCAGGACGATTTATGACGTGTTCCATCCATTTACAAGCATCACATACCAACCCTAGATTTTTCTCGCAGCAATCCTAACTCCCACCTCCCATTACTGGAGGAATATATTGCTGAAAATCGAGATTTGAAGAGATTAGATTACGATGTTTTATCTTCATTCTATTTTCCCAGAAAGAATCTTATTTCGCAACGGAATTGTAATGTGGCTTTCCTGAAAAACATCAAACAAGTTTGCAAATAATGTATTAGAGCTTACGTAAGCATTTGTTGATGTCTCCTCAGTAAGACAGACAGCCATATCAACTTTTCTATTGTCTGCGGTACAAAGACTTATTATTCTAACACCCATACCAAGGAAATAAGCTAAAGTGATAAAAAGAAATCAGTTTTCACACATAAGTCCTAGGTAGCATGCTTTAACGAACACAGTTGAGCTAGAATCTAGCATATTTCAATGTGGCATCAATATTTAGTCAAGAAGATGTGAGATTTTGATGCCACGTCTGATTGTATAGATAAAACAAAATCCTATCTATACAAAAATTGTATAGCTAGGACGACTGTTTGTATGGTGATGTTGAATCATAATCTGTGTGTTGGTTTTAATTTGTATCCTTTTTTTCTAATTTATTCAACCGATGTCGTGTTTTTCACGCCTTTATATTTTGCAAGGGTTTGTTTTTATCACAAGCAATTTTTCTCATTTTTTTAATAAAGAAAAAATTACCTAAATGAACATAGTGATGTACTAATAAATAATGGGGATAAAAAAATGTTCGAAACGAAAAATCAACGATGCTGTTAATAGGATTGTGATATTTTCAGATTTCTAACTTCTTATTATAAAAAGAAATGAATTCAAAGTAAGGTTAAAATTTCGGAGTTTCGAATCATATGGAGCAGTTTATAAACTTAGGATAAAAATAATAAAGAATATTGGAAAAAAAAGATGTCTGACTCGAGATTATTCTTGTGTATTCATTCCTTGAAAACACTTTTGTTGAAAGCAAACAATAAATAAAATAATAAAAAAACCCTCAAGCAGCTGCTTGCCACAGAGGTCTGACAGGAGCCTGTCAGTTTATATGCCACAGTAGGAGATCTGAGAGGATGGCAGGACCTCAGCAGAAAAACAACACACACATCCATGCCTAATCCGGGGCTCGAACCCAGGTCCCTTAGATCAGTAGCCAAGCGTGCTAACCACTCGGCCACGGGTCGGCTAAAGCAAGCAAGCGACTCTAAAAGAAAAACATATGGCATGTAGTGAAGAGGGGATATCGGTTTTGAAGTTTTTTTTTCATCTTCAACACCTAACAGTGGAGTTCAAGCTAATATATATGGGGGAAATGCAAATAGTAATATTTTATTTGTATTTATAAAACACAAAAAGAATTTTTCATTTCATCAACAGTAGCCCCGTGACCGAGTGGATAGTGCGCTTGGCTAGTGATGTAAAGGACCTGGGTTCGAGTCCCGATGTGCGTGTGGTTTTCTACTGAGGCCCTGTCATCCTCTCAGATCTGCTACTATGACATAAAAACTGACAGGCTCCTGTCAGACCTCTGTGGCAAGCAGCTGCTTGAGGGGATATTAAATACACAAGAGTTAGGGGTCGATCTAGAGGGGGGCAAGGGATCCATGCTCCCCCTTAGCCTTTCCTCCTAAATTTTTGAAAAATCACTAGATCCCCTAAATTTCTCGTCTCTCTCTAGATTCTGAAAGGGCGGGGTCATCCCCCCCCTCCTTTCAGAATGCCAATAAGGGTAATAAAGACAAAAACTTATTTATATTACAGGCATTTTTCAAAAAAAAAAATGTGTTTTCAAGACCTGTAAAATGGAGGAGGAAATGGGAATGTTATAATGCGTTAGAAATAGTCTCTTGCTTTCCCCCCCCCCTTAACATTCCCTCTTCTTTTTATCTGAAATGCACCGATGGGCTTGGAAAGGCCGCAGTCCGTCGGATGGGACGTTAATCCGTGGCGCCGTGTGCGGGAGAGCCATACCCTGTGCACGTTAAAGAACACGCTGGATGGCCTTGACGGGAGGCTACCATCTGTCTCCCAACAGCTGTTCCAGTGGGTCCCCTCCCCCAACATTCTCTGAGCCTTCGGGGTCCATGTGACCTGGCAATTTAGCCCATGGTGGGCAAAAAAGTGCCGCTCAGAGGTAAAACAACCCAACGTTAAAGAACACGTTGGATGGCCTTGACGGGAGGCTACCATCTGTCTCCCAACAACTTCCAATGGGTCCCCTCCCCCAACCTTCTCTGAGCCTTCGGGGTCCATGTGACCTGGCCATTTAGCCCATGGTGTGCAAAAAAGTGCCGCTCAGAGGTAAAACAACCCAACCCAACTTATCTGAAATGGGAATTAGAAAAAGTTTAAAATTACTGTCGATTTGTTATTTAATTAACAAGACTAGGGCTGGAAATAAGGGGGCACTTGTGGGCACCGTCCCCATATCTCCATAACTTTTTTTTTACCTCATATTTAACGACAGGAAATGGATCCACTCTCTCCACTTCTTTATAATAATTTTGGTCATAACTTCATAGTTTTCAAACAGATTTTTTATGCATTGCTTAACGTCGCCATGTCAGCTTCTAGAGCTTTCACCTAGTTTTGAAAACCCATTTCCACCTCTAATCCCATTTCCACGCCGAACATTATTTCTTGAGTAAAATATATTGTAAATAACTACAATATTGCAAATTAAATGGAGTTTATTTCTGTTACTGTAAAATATCGCATTATTTCTTTTACAACAACGCATGCACCAAAGATATAGTATTCTAAACTCTCTGCTAATGGATGAAGCATAGTGTAAATGTTCTTCATGCCACTGGAAAGAAATGCTTCAAAAATTGCCCTACAAAACAAAACAAAAAATCACTCCATAAACAGAACACAAAATTACAATCCACATATATATGCAGATAAAATGACTATTAAATATTACTGTCCAAAGCTACTTTGGAAATAAAATCCACAAAGACAAATAGGTGTCGCTCAAATTAATTAAAATCCAAAGGTAAGAATCGGTAAGCAGAAACATTCCCCAATATAGTAAAGCCCATTGCGGCCCCCCCCCCCGGTGGCCCTTTAACAAGGTAGGAGTCTCCCCTAACATGGTAAGGTTGGGTTACCCTTCAGCCGCTCGTTTTATGGCACACAATGGGCTAAATGTTCAGGTCACAAGGATGCCGAGAAGGTTGGGGGAAGAGACCCACTGCAACAGCTGTCTTTAGACAGGTGGTAACCTCATGTCAAGGCCATCCAGTATGTTCTTTAACGTGCACAGGATATGGCTCTCCAGCACACGGGGGCAACGGCTTTACACCCTATTCGACGGACGGCGGCCTTTCCAAACCCATCGGTGACTACTATTGACCGAGGGCAGGGGTTTTGCAGAGAAAATCTCAATACTCACGCAGATGGGTGACTCGAACTAGGAATTGCAGATTATGAGCCTGGCGCTCTACCGACTGAATCACCCTCGCCCCTATCAAGAAGTAGAATTAATTCTCAAGAGGGATGTTTTTTTCTACTCAAAAGTTTTAGATTTATTTACCACAAAAATACAGAAAAAGAAATGCAGAATTAAATAAATGTTTCAAAAAGGTCTACAAGTCATGAGACCATTTCAATACTTTCTGTAAAATATACAAATCTGTAAAATTATTTTCAGTTGTTTACTACTGCTTACTACCCTTTTATTGCTTTAGATTCAACCGTAAAAAATATTAAAAATTTAGTACCCCTCCGAAGAAATCCTAAAATAAAAGTAGCCCACAGTGTGAAAAAATTTCGGAACCTCTCGAGCAGAACTTAAGTAGTTTGAATCAAGAAATGAATAAGTACAGTCGCTCAGAAAAGTATCCGAACGCTATGGTTGATTACAAAATTCAGAAAATATATCTGGCAACGATTTTTTTTAGAAAATAGTGATCTGGCAACCTTCGTGTCACGTGACACGAAGGTTGCCAGATCACTATTTTCTAAAAAAAATCGTTGCCAGATATTTTTCTGAATGAGCAAACTGGAGCGTGTGCAGTAACTGCACACGCTCCAGTTTGCTGTGAACGGTAACTGGAGCGTGTACAGTTGCTGTACACGCTCCAGATATTTTTCCTGAATTCTGTAATCACGTGACACGAAGGTTGCCAGATCACTGATTTCTAAAAAAATCGTTGCCAGATATTTCTTCTGAATTTTGTAATCAACCACGGTGTTCGGATATTTTTTTGAGCGACTGTACAGAAATTCCTCAAGTAAAAGTAATAGAAGTTTCACAGGTGACTCGAAATTACCAGGCGTTTATTTCTTCAGCATTCTGTATTAATCCAAATGCTAAAATCCTTTTCTTTAAACCTTCTTTCTCTTATTAGTATTACAAAGAAACTATAGGTGCCTATAACTTAAAGCCTTTAAGGGGATGAGTCTTCATTATATTGTTGCGGATTACAAAAATGGATAGCCACTGAGCGTGAGTATTAAAAGCTATATTTCAAAACCAAATTCAATACAAGGTAAATTGTTACAAAGAAAATATGGATGAAGTATCTTATTAACAAATCAACTATTAACCATACACAAGTCATCAATCTTCCTGCGCAGAGCACACAACATTAGCTCTGTCTATTCCACTAAATATTACCTTTTTACTTGATTACCATGTCGCTTGAACATCCGCGTACACAACACATAAAAGATACCACTTTTATACTTCCTGCGTACACAACACATAAGGATAATTCTTTATACTTAACGCGCACTGTCTCAGAACAGCTAGCCGTCCATTTTCGAACTCTAGACCGTTAAACACACGACCGTTACACGCTCCACTGTTCTTCTTCAAATTCTCCCAAAGTTCTTATTCGTTGGCTGATACTTTTTGCTTTCGGTTGCCAGATTCCTTCTGTCGTAACAATGTGTAGATCGTTCCATGTCGAATCAAACCAAAACTAGACGAACAACATATCACCCCTGTCGAATGCTAAATTAATTCTCTTATTGCAAGAGTTACTATATTCTGTAATATAGTAACTCTGTGCAATTTACATGCCAGATTGAAAAAAGTACGAGCTTCAGAAAATTGCATAAAAATTTGGTTCGATCCTTTTATTTGCAACATTAAATGACAGAGAAAGAATTAAGAAAGTACTACTAGTTTGCACAAGCCTTCTCACAAGAGCATACCCTAGCAAGACCGAAGTCACTGCTGATCACTACGTCAGTTATAGTTAGAAGAAAAGTTTGCCTGCTGCAACAGCAGTTACTAATCACTATGCCATTTAAGGCCAAATAACTCTTGATTGCTTATCACATATGAATAAAAATCGGCACATCATATATTTTGTAGTGTACTCAACAATTATAATTATGCCTTTTTCTGACTAAACTGTTGTTTTTTTGACTAACTGTTTGTTGCTACTTGAAATTAAACTTGGTGGGGAGGTGAAACTTATTTTATTTCACATATCGAAACCATGTCCTCCTTATTGCTCCATTTCTACCTTTTCTGCTCTCCGTTGTCCTCCATTTCTATCTTTTTTCCCTTCCTTTTAGAACATTGGCATCTGGTATCCTCTCAGACCTTCTACTATGGCATATAAACTGGCAGGCTCCTGTCAGACCTCTGTGGCAAGCAGCTGCTTGAGGGGGTATTTATTTTTTTTTTAACCCTAACTACAGGGTTATCAGCCTACTTTCTGTTCCAGGTAAAGGTATTTGCATGATTAGACTCCGCAGAATTAAGAACTTCCAAGGTAATTAAAACTGAAGGTGATAAGAAACTTGTAGTTACTTATCGTAGTTAAAACTGAAGGAACAAGGTGATAAGAAACTTGTAGTTACTTGCTTTATAGATTTCAAAAAGGTTTTAGACTCTGTTAAACGTCATACTTTGTGGTTGACCGTGACATTTTATGACAAGTTACTTAACATAATGAAATCATGATCCTCAAGCAGCCATGGGCTACGGAGGTCCAACCAGACCGTGCAATTTAGTCTACAAGAATGTCTGTCCTGCTACATCTGCTGCATCCAACCACTTCACACCAATTCTAATAAGGTCCTGTTTGACATAGTCTGCCCACCACATCCTAGGTCTCCCCCTCTTTCTGAGGCCTTTAGGCACACTGTTCATAACCCTATTCGCCAATGAAAGCTCTTTATAATAACCCTAAGTCATGTGTGAAAGTTGGTAATGCTTGTCGCAATCGGTTTAGCATTGCTTCTGGTGTTCGACAACGTTGCATTTTGTCTCCTTTCACTTTTAGTAGGGCGGGGGTGGCTCAGTCGGTAGCGCGCCAGGCTCGTAATCTGTAGTTCCCAGGTTCGAGTCCCAGCTGCGTCAGCGTTGAGATTTATCTCCGCAAAATTCCCCGCCCTGCCCACGGTCAGTAGGGGACACCGATGGGCTTGAAAAGGCCGCCGTCCGTCGGATGGGACGTTAAGCCGTGGCCCCGTGTGTGAGAGAGCCATACTCTGTGCACGTTAAAGAACACGCTGGATGGCCTTGACGGGAGGCTACCATCTGTCTCCCAACAGCTGTTACAGTGGGTCCCCTCCCCCAACCTTCTCTGAGCCTTCGGGGTCCATGTGACCTGGCCATTTAGCCCATGGTGTGCAAAAAAGTGCCGCTCAGAGGTAAAACAACCCAACTCACCTTTAGTTTGGTTATTGATTATATTATGCGAAATTCACTGCAAAGGAAAGATTTTGGATTTAAATGATCTAGAGATCGGAAAACATCTGATTAAGGTTATTCTGATGATTTGGCCCTCTTGGCAAATGATGTTAATGATATGAACTCTTTTATTGGAACTGTTGATGAGAGTGGTAATAGAATTGGTTTGGTGATAAACTGAGAGAAAACTAAAGTGATGAAAATTGGTCAGGCAGTTGGTGCTTCAGTCGCTCTGAATGGTTGCACCCATGAGCAAGTGTCTCAGTTTTATTATCTTGAGAGTTATTTAACAGATACTGCTGTTGTGCGGCATTAGATTAACAGACGAATAGAGATTGCTGCCGGGACTTTTAAGAATCTATGGAGAGTGTGGAGAAATAGGCGTATACACTTTAAGACTAAAATTACACTGTAAAATAGTTTGGTTCTTTTTAGGGTTAGTTATGGTAATGAAACTTGGACACTTTGTAAACAAGATAACAGAAAATAAATGCTTTTGATTCTAGATGCTTACGTAATATCTTCGTCATTAGGTGGTTCAACTTTCTAACTAATGATGAGGTTAGGAAAAGGAGTCGGCAACCTCATTTAAGCAGCATATTGGCCATGTTGCCCGTATTGTTGGTTTGGCCATGTTGCCCGTATTGTTGGTTTGGCCATGTTGCCCGTATTGTTGGTTTGGCCATGTTGCCCTTATGGATAATTATAGATTGGCTAATAGGGGTCCTGCCATCCTCTCAGATCTCCTACTGTGGCATATAAACTGACAGGCTCCTGTCAGACCTCTGTGGCAAGCAGCTGCTTGAGGGGGTATTTAATTTATTATTTTTATTAATAGGGTTATGAACAGTGTGCCTAAAGGCCTCAGAAAGAGGGAGAGACCTAGGATGCGGATGGCAGACAATGTCAAACAGGACTTTGTTAGAATTGGTGTGCAGTGGCCAGATGCAGCAGACGTAGCTCAGGAGAGATGTGATTGGAGAACTAAATTGCACAATCTGGTTGGACCCTCGGAGCCCTTGGGTGCTTGAGGATGATGATGTAGATCAATGTTTCCCAAAGTGGGCGATACCGCCCCTGGGGGGCTGGAACGATCCAGGGGGTCGGTAGTAGCCTCGGGTGCAACTGGGGGGGGGGGGGCGGTGGAAGCATAAAGAAAGAAGGGAAGATAAGAAATTTTGAAAAACCGTTCGTACATGTTTCATCTGTTGTGTAACATAGAGTTAAAGTCGTAGTGATTACGTAGTGATGCGAATGTTACTATGGTTGATTTTAATAAATAATTTTATAATTTCAAGCTTCAAAGTGTCTTATTTACAACAACATATTTCTTTACTATGTTGTACGACGTAGGTAGAAATACAAATACATAAAAGAACGCAAATTTATCACTGCATCTTTCTGTTTGTTCGCTTAAAGAAGGTAGATTTCCAGGGGGGCGCTGAGTAATTTTTTTTTCTTCAAAGAGGGCCGTAGGACAAATAAGGTTGGGAACCTCTGATGCAGATGAAAGTTGTTGCTTAGTAAAAGAAATCTCCAAGTTACTAATAATAATTTCTTTAATGAGAAAAAAAAGTTTTAACTTTGCAGCATTTGTCACTTCATCTGGTAACGTATGTATTTTCCCGAACATAATACGGTAAAAATTCATGTATCATCTTTAGTTAACAGTTTTGTGCTCTGGAAGGTTGCCACATTTCAGTTTTTAAAATGTAGAACATGGAAAGAAACATTAACCTTTTATAGCTAACCAGCTACTAAATATAGCATAACCAACTATTATTGATATATATAATAGTTGGTTATATTATTATAATACATAATTGCATTTTAGAAGCTAAAGTAAAATAACAATAATTGAAGTTCAATCTTCGTTCAAAATCAACATAAAATTTACAATTCAAGTCAATGATTTTAAAATTTAATATTAACAATCTTTTACATACATAAATAAATAAAATAATAAATACCCCCTCAAGCAGCTGCTTGCCACAGAGGTCTGACAGGAACCTATCAGTTTATATGCCAAAGTAGAAGGTCTGAGAGGATGGCAGGACCTCAGCAGAAAAACGACATAAACAGCCATGCCTTACCCGGGACTCGAACCCAGGTCCCTTAGATCAGTAGTCAAGCGTGCTAACCACTCGGCCATGGGACGGCTACAATGACGTCCGACAACCCTAGTTTTATGTAACATTAAAATTTCCCATTCTGCTGGCTATCAATAAAAAGCAGATGGACAGTATGGCTGCAAAACACTTATTTTTAGCTTTTACATTTTCTGAGTTCGCTCTTACTACCAACCGTGGTTAAAAATCCTTTTCCTTTTCCCCTATTGACAAAGATAGTCGTTATTTTCACTCCCTTTTCTTCCTATTGAGTAACAGTAAATATAAAGTCTACCAGACAGCAAAGAATGTTTAAATACCATTAAAACAATATACAGTAAATGAGTCACGTATACTTGCTTCCTCATAAACCGTTCACGGAAGATAAACATTTTATATAGTGATAAATATTGTCATTCGCCTTTTCCGTGAGAAGGATGATATTCGTAATCATACAACTGGGAATAAACCATTCTCGGGTAGGACAAAAGTAAAGTGGTTTTCAATGTAACCGTAACCGGAAAAACTTCGCATTTTCAAATTTATGAAATGATAAACGTTAAGACAAAACATTCTCCCATAACGCAACTAAAAACAAACGCAAAACACTTTCGAAGACATAATGCACAGAGACAAACCTTGATGCTCATGCACACATCATTTTATGTGATTATCTCGTATACACTTTGTGTTCGGGAGTCTTACTTACACAATAAATCGTATGACACTTTACAGGAAATTCTTACCGAAAAGGAAAAAGATTAAATAAATATTCGACGCTTATCCAACAGTGCCTTTCCAATATTTTATGTGATTAATCGAGGCCTCTCTTCGTTTTCCCGCCTTCCATTTTGCTTTCCCCTTTTGGAATCCGGCTCCTCTAACGTTGCCATAAATTTTATTTAATAACAGCAGACAAATATTTGCCCCCTGCACGTGGCACGTTTTACTCGGTTATTAGACGCGCGAGCAACAGCGCATTAATAACTATTCTGACGTCACCCTGAGGTGAAAGTGGGGAGGGAGATTTTAAAGATGAATGCAAACATTGCTCTTAGGAAAAAAATGTCTAAGTTCTTTATCGTTCCATGTATCCGGATCTGAAAAAGCAGAAAATCGTTAGCTTTACTTTGTTCGTTTGTTTACGATTTGAGGTTACATCTGATGAGGAGAACTGCTCCCCCCTCACCCCCCCCCCCCCCTGGTGTCCCCACTACCAATATGGCCTGGTGTGGCTTAGTGGTTTTGGAGTCAATGTGTCTCAACCAACGTGACGTAGTGATTAAAAAAAAACACCAATTTTTTAATTTTTTTTTAAATCAAACAGAATTCTGGCAACGTTATTTTAGCTCGCAGTTTAAGCATTTTTACTCAAGTTGTACTGATAAACATAATTTTTTTATTTATAAATTTTTGAAATTTTATATGGGTCTGATGTGAGAAGTCAAATTGATTTTTAATGATTTCGTTAAAATGAAGAAACGAAAATCGGGTTATAGTACCAATAAGGAATCGGGTGTCATTCGTCTAATAAAATCAGATTCAAAAATTGGCTCATACCAGTAGAGGCCGCTGGAGACCATTTATTCGCCTTCTTAACATTAGGTGGGTTGTTTTACCTCTGAGCGGCATTTTTTTTTGCACACCATGGGCTAAATGGCTAAGTGGTCCCCTCCCCCAACCTTCTCTGAGCTTTCGGGTGCTCTTTTGCACACCATGGGCTAAATGGCCAGGTGGTCCCCTCCCCCAACCTTCTCTGAGCCTTCGTGGTTCATGTTATCTAGCCATTTAGCCCATATGTGTGCGAAAGAGGGCCGAAGGTTCAGAGAAGGTTGGGGGAGGGGACCCACTGGAACAGCTGTTGGGAGACAGATGGTAGCCTCCCGTCAAGGCCATCCAGCGTGTTCTTTAACGTGCACAGGGTATGGCTCTCCCGCACACGAGGCCTCGGCTTAGCGTCCCATCCAACGGACTGCGGCCTTTCCAAGCCCATCGGTGTCCCCTACTGACCGTGGGCAGGGCGGGGAATTTTGCGGAGATAAATCTCAACGCTGACCCAGCTGGGACTCGAACCTGGGAACTACAGATTACGAGTCTGGCGCGCTGCCGACTGAGCCACCCCCGCCCCACTCAACTAGTTGCTATTATGTTAAGAGACTAAGGAAGGACGCACACTGCAACAACATATAAGAGTTATTGCAGAGTTTCTGCGGTGTTCATTGAAAATATCCTGGCTCGGGCGACTTATTGCGCGTTGATGGTTCGAGTTCGTAGCTGAGATCTTGAGTCGTCCCCCACGGAATCGACTTCATCAGTGAAGCGTTTGTGCCACTTAAAAAACGCGCTTCGTTTCAAGAACTGTTCTCTATATACTAGGGAGACGATATTCAAAGGAAAAGATCCGGGAATTTGAAATATTAAATTAAAGGGAACGTGAAGCATTAAATTTAAAGGATTAACTGAATATCCCAGTAAAGCGAGGATGTCTGCTCAATCTAATTTGACAACTCGCAATTCACTACTTTCTTTATAAAATCCTAGCCTGAATTTTTCAATCCCTTGCATTAACGCTGAACTTATAACAGTGTTACCGCTACTATAGAGACATATTACTAAAAAACCTGCTCATGGGGTAGAATAAATTTAATATTTAAAAGCAATGTAAAACAATATACACTTTCGTAGACATTTATCCGTAAGGGACACTTCCGTAGACATTTATTCGTGGCGGATACTTCTGAAGACATTTCTGTCAAGACATTTTCTGAAACATTATTCGTAGAGGACACTTCCATAGACATTTATCCGTAGGGGACACTTCCATTCGTGGCGGATACTTCTGGAGATATTTATTCGTCAAGACATTTTCGGAAACATTATTCGTAGGGGACACTTCCGTAGACATTTATCCGTAGGGGACACTTCCGTAGACATTTATTCGTGGCGGATACTTGTGGAGGCATTTATTTGTGAAGACATTTTCGGAAACATTATTCGTAGGAGACACTTCCGTAGACAATTATCAGTAGGAGACACTTCCGTAGACAATTATTCGTGGGGGACACTTCCGTAGACGTTTATTTGTCGGGGATAATTACGTAGACATTTATTCATGGGGGACACTTCTGGAGCCATTTATTCGTCACGGACACTTCCATAGACATTTATTCGTTGGGGACACACTCTGAAGACATTTATTCGATTCATTATTCCGAAGATATTTATTCGTGGGAGACACTTCCGAAGACATTTATTCCTTGGGCACATTTAAGGAGACATTTTTTCATCGCAGAAACTTCTGGAGACATTTATTCGTCGTAAACACTTCCATAGATATTCGTCGGATATACTTCCGCAGACAGTTATTGGTGGGGGACACTTCCGGAGACATTTATTCTTCGGGTACATTTACGGAGACATTTATTCGTCGAGGAAACTTCTGGAGATATTTATTCGTCGTAAACACTTCCATAGATATTCGTCGGGTATACTTCCGCAGATATTTATTCGTGGGGCACACTTCCGGAGACATTTATTCTTCGGGCACATTTACGAAGACATTTATTCGTCGAGGAAACTTCTGGAGACAGTTATTCGTCATAAACACTTCCACAGATATTTATCCGTTAGAGACACTTCTGAAGACATTTATTCGTGGGGGACATTTCTGGAGCCATTTATTCGTTGTATACGATTTTTTAAGATTTCATCAATTTGGAGGCAATGTGACAGTTTTATCTGCTGTTAAATGGTCCCGCTTCAATGACTCTAAATATTGATCGATGATTGCTGAAAATTGACACTGTCACTTGCCTCCAAATTGATGAAATCTTAAAAAATCGTCATACAAACTTCAGATATTTATGTTAATGAGCAAATAATTACAAGAGTTGTGTTTTATCTATTGAAGTATTTTTTCACAAGTGTCAAAAGTTGATGATAAATGCTTCAGCTTCCATTCACCCTTTAAATATTAAACGAATATTGCAGGAAATATATTTAGAGACATTTGAGTGGCATCTACAATTTCTCGCCAATAACAGTTTTTGCGTAAAAGGTTTATTTTCAATGTTTAGGGGGCTTTGAAAGTGGCTTTCCATTCACATAACCTGGAAGTGTCCGGACACTTTTTTCGACATAATGTATATAGTCGGAAGGAACATACAGACATATCATGTTTAAGATACCACTTGATCAAAATTGCCTCAAACGCGTGGCGGGATTAACTCGGATATTAGTGCGAAAGGCTCATAACCTGCATTTCCCAGGTTCAAGTTCCACCTAGCCGTCATCCGTAGGATGAGACGTCAAACCATGGTCCCACATGCAGGATCGCCGTACCCTGTGACGTCAAAGAACACGCTGGATGGCTTTGACGGGAGGCTACCAGTTGTCTCCTAAAAGCTATTCAGTGGGTCCTCCCAACCTTCCAGGGGTCCTTGTAACCTGGCCATTTAGCCCACTGTGTTCCAAAAAGTGAAGCTCGGGGGTAAAACAACCCAACCTCGAACGCAAGAGTGATTGCGCCATCTTTTTTTTCGTGCCATCTGATTACGAGTTTCCGAGAGGATGTTTGGCAAACTGCAACAAATTGTAATTGCCTTACAGACTCGTAGCGCCATCTATTGAGCAATATCCTAACCACAACTTATCCATAATTTATTCTAGTCAAAGAATACTTTTGGCTCTGTTAAACTATTTTTTATAATACGCTAGAAATTAGGACTGGAAATGGGGATAGGAAGACGCGTTCCCCTAGCTCCACAGTTTGTTTTTCATCCTGTATATTTTAACGACATGAAATAGATCCACTGTATGTATGCCCAATCCCCTTTATAATATTTTTTGGTCAAAATTCCTGTTCTTTTAAACAGATTTTTATTTATTGCTTAACATCGCCATGTCACCTACTGGGTCTCTTTTCAATTGATTCTGGAGCATCCACCTAGTTCTGGAAAGCCATTTCCACCCATGGTAGATATATATACTGTGAATTTTAAAAAGGTGTTATTTAACATGACGTCTTCATTTGGAAATATTGCACACAAAATACATCCTATGCCCTTACTTTACAGCATAAGTAGAACTAAAGAGCACGCTGGATAGCATTGAAGGGGGGGGGGGGGCTTAGATTCTATTTTTTTACCATTTGAGTTGTTTTGGGTTGTTTTACCTCTGAACGGCACTTTTTTGCACACCATGGGCTAAATGGCCAGGTCACATGGACCCCGAAGGCTCAGAGAAGGTTGGGGGAGGGGACCCGCTGGAACAGCTGTTGGGAGACAGATGGTAGCCGTCAAGGCCATCCAGCGTGTTCTTTAACGTGCACAGGGTATGGCTATCCCGCACACGAGGCCACGGCTTAGCGTCCCATCCGACGGACGGAGGCCTTTCCAAGCCCATCGGTGTCCCCTACTGACCGTTGGCAGGGCGGGGAATTTTGCGGAGATAAATCTCAACGCTGACACAGCTGGGACTCGAATCTGGGAACTACAGATTACGAGCCTGGCGCGCTACCGACTGAGCCACCCCCGCCCCACCATTTGAGTCTCGCTTCTTTTGCACACAATGTGACGAGTGACTATCACGTTTCCAAATACGTATCCAATGAATTCTATTACCTTATATAGCGTTCGGTTCTTGAAGCCCTTGTGACTTGGTCATTTAGCCAGTTGTTGGAAAAAAGCGTTATTTACAGCAGTTCTGGGATAAGCAATGCCGAGGCACTTAAAATCTTTGCTCTTCCTCCACCTCATGCTATAAGAAATGAAACATAAAAAAAATTAAAAGATATATAACAGCATTGATTTTATGCCCCTTTCTTTCAATATAATATTGTTATTACTAAAACAAAAAAAATTTGTTACCCCAAGTTCAAATATATGTTAATTTTATTAAAATAATGCTAGGCATTAGCAGACAAAGGTCTCCTTAATTCGGATTTAACTCAGAAGGAAAAACAATCAAACTTTTGACGAAGGCTTTCATCTATCACTGAACAAGGGTTTAGAGGTCCTTTCACCCCTTGCCTACCTTTAAGCCTTTGGCCTCCTCGTGACCTGGCCATTTTAATCCGTGTGTAAAAAAAACACCTTCCGTGATAAAACACCTTAACCAAAATCTTGGGAAGACATTTTTAATGTTAAATTTCTTTATTTGTCCCGTGGCCGAGTGGTTAGCGCTCTTGGCCCGGGTAAGACCTCTGTGATAAGCACCTACTTGAGGGGGTATTCGTTTATTTTTTTATTGAAAGGTACAAATATACCCTATCACCGTTCAAGACATCAAAAACAGGGAAATGTATAATGTGGTTAACACTTGTTGGGGCTTACACCAGAGATTTTCGAAGTGTGCGCCGCGATTAATTCCCAGGGGCGCCGCAGGATAATCGAACATTTTAATAATTCCAGGCAATCTTAATTCAATTAATTCAATGCGCTGATGCACGGTCACAATGATAGTCTGCAGAGGAAGAGAGTCTGATTGAGGTGTCTTGCGACAGTACATTAAAAGCAAAATTTGCCGATGTGGAACTGGTTGAGTTTTGGATACCAGTAAAGGATGAATATCCTCTGCTAAGTGCTAAAGTTTCAGCAAATCCTGGTTCCATTTGCGACAACTTACCTCTGCGAATCTGGGTTTTCGACGGTAGCTGTAATAAAAAACAAATATCGCTCAAAACTCAACGTGGAGCGGGAAATGAGGGTAGCTGTGTCTACTTTGATTCCAAGATTTGAGAAACTTTATGGCGAACAACAGACTCACCCATCTCACTCATTGATAAAATTTTTTAGGGTGCCGTGAAAAAATCTTTATACACTAAGGGCGCCATGAAAAATCTTTATACACTAAGGACGCCATGAAAACATCTTTCTACACTAAGGGCGCCATAAAAAAAACTTTCTACACTAAGGGCGCCATGAAAAAATCTTTATACACTAAGGGCGCCATTAAAAAATCTTTATACACTAAGGGCGCCATGAAAAAATCTTTATACACTAAGGACGCCATGAAAACATCTTTATACACTAAGGGCGCCATGAAAAAATCTTTATACACTAAGGGCGCCATGAGAAACTTTATACACTAAGGACGCCGTGAAAACATATTTATACATTAAGGGCACCGTGAAAACATCTTTTTACACTAAGGGCGCCGTGAAAACATCTTTATACACTAAGGACGCCGTGAAAACATCTTTATACACTAAGGGCGCCGTGAAACATTTTACACACTAAGGGCGCCGTGAAAACATATTTATACTTAAGGGCGCCATGAAAACGTCTTTATACACTAAGGGCGCCGTGAAAACATATTTATACATTAAGAGCACCGTAAAAACATCTTTATACACTAAGGGCGCCGTGAAAACATCTTTATACATTAAGGGAACCGTGAAAACAGTTTTATACACTAAGGGCGCCGTGAAAACATTTTTATACACTAAGGGCGTCGTGAAAACATCTTTATACACTAAGGGCGCCGTGAAAACATCTTTATACACTAAGGGCGCCGTGAAAACATCTTTATACACTAAGGGCGCCGTGAAAACATCTTTATACTTAAGGGCACCATGAAAACGTCTTTATAATTAAGAGCGCCATGAAAACGTCTTTATACACTAAGGGCACCGTGAAAACATCTTTATACACTAAGGGCGCCATGAATAAATCTTTATACACTAAGGGCGCCATGAAAACATCTTTATACTTAAGGGCGCCATGAAAACATCTTTATACACTAAGGGCGCCGTGAAAACATCTTTATACACTAAGGGCGTCATTAAAAAATCTTTATACACTAAGGGCGCCATGAAAAAATCTTCAAACACTAAGGGCGCCATGAAAAAATCTTTGTACACTAAGGGCGCCATGAAAAAATCTTTATACACTAAGGACGCCGTGAAAACATCTTTATACACTAAGGGCGCCGTGAAAACATCTTTATACACTAAGGGCGCCATGAAGACATCTTTATACACTAAGGGCGCCATGAATAAATCTTTATACACTAAGGGCGCCGTGAAAACATCTTTATACACTAAGGGCGCCATGAAAACGTTTTTATACACTAAGGGCGCCGTGAAAACATCTTTATACATTAAGGGCACCGTAAAAACATCTTTATACACTAAGGGCGCCGTTAAAACATCTTTACACACTAAGGGCGCCGTGAAAACATCTTTATACTTAAGGGCGCCATGAAAACGTCTTTATACACTAAGGGCGCCGTGAAAACGTCTTTATACATTAAGGGCACCGTGAAAACAATTTTATACACTAAGGGCGCCGTGAAAACATTTTTATACACTAAGGGCGTCGTGAAAACATCTTTATACACTAAGGGCGCTGTGAAAACATCTTTATACACTAAGGGCGCCGTGAAAACATCTTTATACACTAAGGGAGCCGTGAAAACATCTTTATACTTAAGGGCACCATGAAAACGTCTTTATACTTAAGAGCGCCATGAAAACGTCTTTATACACTAAGGGCACCGTGAAAACATCTTTATACACTAAGGGCGCCGTGAAAACATCTTTATACACTAAGGGCGCCGTGAAAACATCTTTATACATTAAGGGAGCCGTGAAAACATCTTTATACTTAAGGGCACCATGAAAACGTCTTTTTACTTAAGAGCGCCATGAAAACGTCTTTATACACTAAGGGCGCCGTGAAAACATCTTTATACACTAAGGGAGCCGTGAAAACATCTTTATACTTAAGGGCACCATGAAAACGTCTTTATACTTAAGAGCGCCATGAAAACGTCTTTATACACTAAGGGCACCGTGAAAACATCTTTATACACTAAGGGCGCCGTGAAAACATCTTTATACACTAAGGGCGCCGTGAAAACATCTTTATACATTAAGGGAGCCGTGAAAACATCTTTATACTTAAGGGCACCATGAAAACGTCTTTTTACTTAAGAGCGCCATGAAAACGTCTTTATACACTAAGGGCACCGTGAAAACATCTTTATACATTAAGGGCACCGTGAAAACATCTTTATACACTAAGGGCGCCGTGAAAACATCTTTATACACTAAGGGCGCCGTGAAAACATCTTTATACACTAAGGGCGCCGTGAAAACATCTTTATACACTAAGGGTGCCATGAATAAATCTTTATACACTAAGGGTGCCGTGAAAATATCTTTATACTTAAGGGTGCCATGAAAACGTCTTTATACACTAAGGGCGCCGTGAAAACGTCTTTATACACTAAGGGCACCGTGAAAACATCTTTATACACTAAGGGCGCCATGAATAAATCTTTATACACTAAGGGCGCCATGAAAACATCTTTATACTTAAGGGCGCCATGAAAACATCTTTATACACTAAGGGCGCCGTGAAAACATCTTTATACACTAAGGGCGCCGTGAAAACATCTTTATACACTAAGGGCGCCGTGAAAACATCTTTATACACTAAGGGCGCCATGAAAAAATCTTCAAACACTAAGGGCGCCATGAAAAAATCTTTGTACACTAAGGGCGCCATGAAAAAAATTTTATACACTAAGGACGCCATGAAAACATCTTTATACACTAAGGGCGCCATGAACAAATCTTTATACACTAAGGGCGCCATGAAAAACTTTATACACTAAGGACGCTGTGAAAACATCTTTATACACTAAGGGCGCCGTGAAAACATCTTTATACACTAAGGGTGCCATGAAGACATCTTTATACACTAAGGGCGCCATGAATAAATCTTTATACACTAAGGGCACCGTGAAAACATCTTTATACACTAAGGGCGCCATGAAAACGTCTTTATACACTAAGGGCGCCGTGAAAACATCTTTATACATTAAGGGCACCATGAAAACATCTTTTTACACTAAGGGCGCCGTGAAAACATCTTTATACACTAAGGACGCCGTGAAAACGGCTTTATACACTAAGGGCGCCGTGAAAACATCTTTATACTTAAGGGCGCCATGAAAACGTCTTTATACACTAAGGGCGCCGTGAAAACATCTTTATACATTAAGGGCACCGTAAAAACATCTTTATACACTAAGGGCGCCGTTAAAACATCTTTACACACTAAGGGCGCCGTGAAAACATCTTTATACTTAAGGGCGCCATGAAAACGTCTTTATACACTAAGGGCGCCGTGAAAACGTCTTTATACATTAAGGGCACCATGAAAACATTTTTATACACTAAGGGCGCCGTGAAAACATTTTTATACACTAAGGGCATCGTGAAAACATCTCTATACACTAAGGGCACCGTGAAAACATCTTTATACACTAAGGGCGCCGTGAAAACATCTTTATACCTAAGGGCGCCGTGAAAACATCTTTATACACTAAGGGAGCCGTGAAAACATCTTTATACTTAAGGGCACCATGAAAACGTCTTTATACTTAAGAGCGCCATGAAAACGTCTTTATACACTAAGGGCACCGTGAAAACATCTTTATACATTAAGGGCACCGTGAAAACATCTTTATACACTAAGGGCGCCGTGAAAACATCTTTATACACTAAGGGCGCCGTGAAAACATCTTTATACACTAAGGGTGCCGTGAAAACATCTTTATACTTAAGGGCGCCATGAAAACGTCATTATACACTAAGGGCGCCGTGAAAACATCTTTATACATTAAGGGCACCCGTGAAAACATCTTTATACACTAAGGGCGCCGTGAAAACATCTTTATACACTAAGGGCGCCTTGAACAAATCTTTATACACTAAGGGCGCCATGAAAACATCTTTATACTTAAGGGCGCCATGTAAACATCTTTATACACTAAGGGCGCCATGAAAACATCTTTATACACTAAGGGCGCCATGAATAAATCTTTATACACTAAGGGTGCCGTGAAAACATCTTTATACTTAAGGGCGCCATGAAAACGTCTTTATACACTAAGGGCGCCGTGAAAACATCTTTATACATTAAGGGCACCGTGAAGACATCTTTATACACTAAGGGCGCCGCGAAAACATCTTTATACACTAAGGGCGCCTTGAATAAATCTTTATACACTAAGGGCGCCATGAAAACATCTTTATACATTAAGGGCACCGTGAAAACATCTTTATACACTAAGGGCGCCGTGAAAACATCTTTATACACTAAGGGCGCCATGAATAAATCTTTATACACTAAGGGTGCCGTGAAAACATCTTTATATTTAAGGGCGCCATGAAAACGTCTTTATACACTAAGGGCGCCGTGAAAACATCTTTATATATTAAGGGCACCGTGAAAACAACTTTATACACTAAGGGCGCCGTGAAAACATCTTTATACACTAAGGGCGCCATGAATAAATCTTTATACACTAAGGGCGCCATGAAAACATCTTTATACTTAAGGGCGCCATGAAAACATCTTTATACACTAAGGGCGCCGTGAAAACATCTTTATACACTAAGGGTGCCGTGAAAACATCTTTATACACTAAGGGCGCCATTAAAAAATCTTTATACACTAAGGGTGCCATGAAAAAATCTTCAAACATTAAGGGCGCCATGAAAAAATCTTTGTACACTAAGGGCGCCATGAAAAAATCTTTATACACTAAGGACGCCATGAAAACATCTTTATACACTAAGGGCGCCATGAAAAAATCTTTATACACTAAGGGCGCCATGAAAAACTTTATACACTAAGGACGCCGTGAAAACATCTTTATACACTAAGGGCGCCGTGAAAACATCTTTATACACTAAGGGCGCCATGAAGACATCTTTATACACTAAGGGCGCCATGAATAAATCTTTATACACTAAGGGCGCCGTGAAAACATCTTTATACATTAAGGGCGCCGTGAAAACATCTTTATACATTAAGGGCACCGTGAAAACATCTTTTTACACTAAGGGCGCCGTGAAAACATCTTTATACACTAAGGACGCCGTGAAAACATCTTTATACACTAAGGGCGCCGTGAAAACATCTTTACACACTAAGGGCGCCGTGAAAACATCTTTATACTTAAGGGCGCCGTGAAAACATCTTTATACACTAAGGGCGCCGTGAAAACATCTTTATACATTAAGGGCACCGTAAAAATATCTTTATACACTAAGGGCGCCGTTAAAACATCTTTACACACTAAGGGCACCGTGAAAACATCTTTATACTTAAGGGCGCCATGAAAACGTCTTTATACACTAAGGGCGCCGTGAAAACATCTTTATACATTAAGGGCACCGTGAAAATATTTTTATACACTAAGGGCGCCGTGAAAGCATTTTTATACACTAAGGGCGTCGTGAAAACACCTTTATACACTAAGGGCGTCGTGAAAACATCTTTATACACTAAGGGCGCCATGAAAACATCTTTATACACTAAGGGCGCCGTGAAAACATCTTTATACACTAAGGGCGCCATGAATAAATCTTTATACACTAAGGGTCCCGTGAAAACATCTTTATACTTAACGGCGCCATGAAAACGTCTTTATACACTAAGGGCGCCGTGAAAACATCTTTATACATTAAGGGCACCGTGAAAACATCTTTATACACTAAGGGCGCCGTGAAAACATCTTTATACACTAAGGGCGCCTTGAATAAATCTTTATACACTAAGGGCGCCATGAAAACATCTTTATACTTAAGGGCGCCATGAAAACATCTTTATACACTAAGGGCGCCGTGAAAACATCTTTATATACTAAGGGCGCCGTGAAAACATCTTTATACACTAAGGGCGCCATGAATAAATCTTTATACACTAAGGGCGCCGTGAAAACATCTTTATACTTAAGGGCGCCATGAAAACGTCTTTATACACTAAGGGCGCAGTGAAAACATCTTTATACATTAAGGGCACCGTGAAAACATCTTTATACACTAAGGGCACCGTGAAAACATCTTTATACACTAAGGGCGCCGTGAAAACATCTTTATACATTAAGGGCACCGTAAAAATATCTTTATACACTAAGGGCGCCGTTAAAACATCTTTACACACTAACGGCACCGTGAAAACATCTTTATACTTAAGGGCGCCATGAAAACGTCTTTATACACTAAGGGCGCCGTGAAAACATCTTTATACATTAAGGGCACCATGAAAATATTTTTATACACTAAGGGCGCCGTGAAAACATTTTTATACACTAAGGGCGTCGTGAAAACACCTTTATACACTAAGGGCGCCGTGAAAACATCTTTATACACTAAGGGCGCCGTGAAAACATCTTTATACACTAAGGGAGCCGTGAAAACATCTTTATACTTAAGGGCACCATGAAAACGTCTTTATACTTAAGAGCGCCATGAAAACGTCTTTATACACTAAGGGCACCGTGAAAACATCTTTATACATTAAGGGCACCGTGAAAACATCTTTATACACTAAGGGCGCCGTGAAAACATCTTTATACACTAAGGGAGCCGTGAAAACATCTTTATACTTAAGGGCACCATGAAAACGTCTTTATACTTAAGAGCGCCATGAAAACGTCTTTATACACTAAGGGCACCGTGAAAACATCTTTATACATTAAGGGCACCGTGAAAACATCTTTATACACTAAGGGCGCCGTGAAAACATCTTTATACACTAAGGGTGCCGTGAAAACATCTTTATACACTAAGGGTGCCGTGAAAACATCTTTATACACTAAGGGCGCCGTGAAAACATCTTTATACACTAAGGGCGCCATGAATAAATCTTTATACACTAAGGGTGCCGTAAAAACATCTTTATACTTAACGGCGCCATGAAAACGTCTTTATACACTAAGGGCGCCGTGAAAACATCTTTATACATTAAGGGCACCGTGAAAACATCTTTATACACTAAGGGCGCCGTGAAAACATCTTTATACACTAAGGGCGCCTTCAATAAATCTTTATACACTAAGGGCGCCATGAAAACATCTTTATACTTAAGGGCGCCATGAAAACATCTTTATACACTAAGGGCGCCGTGAAAACATCTTTATACACTAAGGGCGCCATGAAAACATCTTTATACACTAAGGGCGCCATGAATAAATCTTTATACACTAAGGGCGCCGTGAAAACATCTTTATACTTAAGGGCGCCATGAAAACGTCTTTATACACTAATGGCGCCGTGAAAACATCTTTATACATTAAGGGCACCGTGAAAACATCTTTATACATTAAGGGCACCGTGAAAACATCTTTATACACTAAGGGCGCCGTGAAAACATCTTTATACACTAAGGGCGCCATGAATAAATCTTTATACACTAAAGGAGCCGTGAAAACATCTTTATACTTAAGGGCGCCATGAAAACGTCTTTATACACTAAGGGCGCCGTGAAAACATCTTTATACATTAAGGGCACCGTGAAAACATCTTTATACACTAAGGGCACCGTGAAAACATCTTTATACACTAAGGGCGCCATGAATAAATCTTTATACACTAAGGGCGCCATGAAAACATCTTTATACTTAAGGGCGCCATGAAAACGTCTTTATACACTAAGGGCGCCGTGAAAACATCTTTATACATTAAGGGCACCGTGAAAACATCTTTATACACTAAGGGCGCCGTGAAAACATCTTTATACACTAAGGGCGCCATGAATAAATCTTTATACACTAAGGGCGCCATGAAAACATCTTTATACATTAAGGGCACCGTGAAAACATCTTTATACACTAAGGGCGCCGTGAAAACATCTTTATACATTAAGGGCACCGTGAAAACATCTTTTTACACTAAGGGCGCCGTGAAAACATCTTTATACACTAAGGACGCCGTGAAAACATCTTTATACACTAAGGGCGCTGTGAAAACATCTTTATACTTAAGGGCACCATGAAAACGTCTTTATACTTAAGAGCGCCATGAAAACGTCTTTATACACTAAGGGCACCGTGAAAACATCTTTATACATTAAGGGCACCGTGAAAACATCTTTATACACTAAGGGCGCCGTGAAAACATCTTTATACATTAAGGGCACCGTGAAAACATCTTTTTACACTAAGGGCGCCGTGAAAACATCTTTATACACTAAGGACGCCGTGAAAACATCTTTATACACTAAGGGCGCCGTGAAAACATCTTTACACACTAAGGGCGCCGTGAAAACATCTTTATACTTAAGGGCGCCATGAAAACATCTTTATACACTAAGGGCGCCATGAAAACATCTTTATACATTAAGGGCACCGTAAAAATATCTTTATACACTAAGGGCGCTGTTAAAACATCTTTACACACTAAGGGCGCCGTGAAAACATCTTTATACTTAAGGGCGCCATGAAAACGTCTTTATACACTAAGGGCGCCGTGAAAACATCTTTATACATTAAGGGCACCATGAAAATATTTTTATACACTAAGGGCGCCGTGAAAACATTTTTATACACTAAGGGCGTCGTGAAAACACCTTTATACACTAAGGGCGCCGTGAAAACATCTTTATACACTAAGGGCGCCATGAAAACATCTTTATACACTAAGGGCGCCGTGAAAACATCTTTATACTTAAGGGCACCATGAAAACGTCTTTATACTTAAGAGCGCCATGAAAACGTCTTTATACACTAAGGGCACCGTGAAAACATCTTTATACATTAAGGGCACTGTGAAAACATCTTCATACACTAAGGGCGCCGTGAAAACATCTTTATACACTAAGGGCGCCGTGAAAACATCTTTATACACTAAGGGCGCCGTGAAAACATCTTTATACACTAAGGGCGCCATGAATAAATCTTTATACACTAAGGGTGCCGTGAAAACATCTTTATACTTAACGGCGCCATGAAAACGTCTTTATACACTAAGGGCGCCGTGAAAACATCTTTATACATTAAGGGCACCGTGAAAACATCTTTATACACTAAGGGCGCCGTGAAAACATCTTTATACACTAAGGGCGCCATGAATAAATCTTTATACACTAAGGGCGCCATGAAAACATCTTTATACACTAAGGGTGCCGTGAAAACATCTTTATACACTAAGGACGCCGTGAAAACATCTTTATACACTAAGGGCGCCGTGAAAACATCTTTATACACTAAGGGCGCCATGAATAAATCTTTATACACTAAGGGTGCCGTGAAAACATCTTTATACTTAAGGGCGCCATGAAAACGTCTTTATACACTAAGGGCGCCATGAAAACATCTTTATACACTAAGGGCGCCATGAAAACATCTTTATACATTAAGGGCACCGTGAAAACATCTTTATACACTAAGGGCGCCATGAATAAATCTTTATACACTAAGGGTGCCGTGAAAACATCTTTATATTTAAGGGCGCCATGAAAACGTCTTTATACACTAAGGGCGCCGTGAAAACATCTTTATATATTAAGGGCACCGTGAAAACAACTTTATACACTAAGGGCGCCGTGAAAACATCTTTATACACTAAGGGCGCCATGAATAAATCTTTATACACTAAGGGCGCCGTGAAAACATCTTTATACTTAAGGGCACCATGAAAACGTCTTTATACTTAAGAGCGCCATGAAAACGTCTTTATACACTAAGGGCACCGTGAAAACATCTTTATACATTAAGGGCACCGTGAAAACATCTTTATACACTAAGGGCGCCGTGAAAACATCTTTATACACTAAGGGCGCCGTGAAAACATCTTTATACACTAAGGGCGCCGTGAAAACATCTTTATACACTAAGGGCACCATGAATAAATCTTTATACACTAAGGGTGCTGTGAAAACATCTTTATACTTAAGGGCGCCATGAAAACGTCTTTATACACTAAGGGCGCCGTGAAAACATCTTTATACATTAAGGGCACCGTGAAAACATCTTTATACACTAAGGGCACCGTGAAAACATCTTTATACACTAAGGGCGCCATGAATAAATCTTTATACACTAAGGGTGCCATGAAAACATCTTTATACTTAAGGGGGCCATGAAAACATCTTTATACACTAAGGGCGCCGTGAAAACATCTTTATACACTAAGGGTGCCGTGAAAACATCTTTATACACTAAGGGCGCCATGAATAAATCTTTATACACTAAGGGCGCCGTGAAAACATCTTTATACTTAAGGGCGCCATGAAAACGTCTTTATACACTAAGGGCGCCGTGAAAACATCTTTATACACTAAGGGCACTGTGAAAACATCTTTATACACTAAGGGCGCCATGAATAAATCTTTATACACTAAGGGCGCCGTGAAAACATCTTTATACTTAAGGGCGCCATGAAAACGTCTTTATACACTAAGGGTGCCGTGAAAACATCTTTATACATTAAGGGCACTGTGAAAACATCTTTATACACTAAAGGCGCTGTGAAAACATCTTTATACACTAAGGGCACCGTGAAAACATCTTTATACACTAAGGGCGCCGTGAAAACATCTTTATACACTAAGAGCGCCGTGAAAACATCTTTATACACTAAGGGCGCCATGAATAAATCTTTATACACTAAGGGCGCCGTGAAAACATCTTTATACTTAAGGGCGCCATGAAAACGTCTTTATACACTAAGGGCGCCGTGAAAACATCTTTATACACTAAGGGCGCCGTGAAAACATCTTTATACATTAAGGGCACCGTGAAAACATCTTTATACACTAAGGGCGCCGTGAAAACATCTTTATACACTAAGGGCGCCATGAAAACATCTTTATACATTAAGAGCACCGTGAAAACATCTTTATACACTAAGGGCGCCGTGAAAACATCTTTATACACTAAGGGCGCCGTGAAGCGAAAAGTTTGAAACTACTGGCTTCCACTATAGTTAACACTTTGAGCACAATAATTACATACCAAAAGAAGGTTAAAACTTAAAACATTTCAGAAATTTGGAAGTCAACTATATTTAGCGAATTTTAGCGAATTTTTCGAAATTTAGCGAAATTCTCTGCGTTTTAAAATTGTTATTAAATTCTCTTGCGAAATTCTGTGCAAGGGAAAGATTTTGGCCTTAAATAGTCTGGAGATAAAAAAAAATTCTGGTTTATATTACGCTAATGATTTAGCCCTTTTGGTAAATGATGATGAGATGATCTCTTTCATTCGAGCTGTTGATGAGACTGGTAGTAGAGTAGATTTGGTTATAAAAAGAGAGAAAACAAAAGTGATGAAAATTGGTCAGGCAGGCTGGGGTTCAGTTAATCTGAATGGCTGCACTCTTGAGAAGGTGTCTCAGTTTAATTACACTGGGCAACACACAGAACGACTTTGAAATGAAAATAACCAATCTTTACTAATTTCGAGGTGCTGAACACGAAAATGTCAATAAAATTTCTCGATTGGCTCTTGTTTAGGAGAGAAAGAGATGTATAAACGACTCAGTCTGCATTGAGTGCATAGGTAAGCATTTCACAACGCTGTATTTTAAACTCCAGATTGCAACATATTGCGTTGTATTGCATCAGCCCGCCATACACACAACCCCCGGAGGTATTGCATCATTGTCTGATGCAATGTAGTTGTGAGACATGACATCGCGGTTTTACGATCGCCGAAAAGACTGCGTGGAAAAAGATATCTCTGGACTATCTAAGTCTATAAAATGATGATGTAATCGTCAGTTGTAAGCGACGTCTCGTAGAGTGAGCAAGTCTTTTGAGCGACTGCTATTTACCCCTGAATCATAAGTACAACACAAGTGATCCTTGCAGTTTTAATCCAGCAGTAGTGATGCCTCGTAACTGTGTTAATAGTGCAGATACATTTTGTTACATTTGTGGGGAAGTAACGTTTGCAAGCAGTCGTTGCGATCGTTACCAGCAGTCGTTGCGATCGGACGTTCTTCGCAGAGCTCCTGCCAGCAGGGTGTGTCCGCTGCCCTCCCGTGACCGCGACCATCGGTTTGACCTTCGGGCCGTCACCGGACTAGTAAGTGCCATAAACTTTATTGCTCCTACGCGTCCTCTCCCCCTTGCATCAGTCCGTCGTGCTTTACACAGTGTCTTGTGTAGAGTGAGCTGGCTAAAATCAATTAAGCACCTGGACTTTAGGGCCCAATTTGTGCATCTCCCATTAGTGGTTCCCGCCGTTGAACTTGTGAGCCAAAACTCTCTACACAATGAATTCATTGTGCTACAGCTGTGGAGAAACAATTGCTTCAAATGCCGACCATATCCTATGCAGTGGATGCAAAGGGAAACTGCATTTTGGGTGCTCTGGCACAACGGAGAGAAACTATAAAAAGATGACTCAAGAGAAGAAAAAAACGTGGCTCTGTACTGACTGCAAATTAAGCAGGACAAACAACAGGCCCGTTTCAGATAAAGAAAACAGAGATAATACGCCTCTAAAGAATAACACACGTGTATCACCCTCACCGACATCGAATAACAATAGTAACTATAGCCAGGAGACATCCTTGGGTCACCGCTCCTCTAAGACACCTGGAGAAGGCTGTAACTCTAATAGTATACGGCCCCCGTCTTCAGCGCAACAAGAAGCTAGAAACTTTCAAACATTACTGAATGAAATAACGCACTTAACAAACGAAATCAAAGACTTAAGGCATTCAGTAGAATTTTTCTCATCTCAATATGATACACTATTGAATAAATTTCACAAATATGAAGCGACGCAACTAGACACTATGAGTAAACTAGCTACCATTGAAACTACATGTGCAGATCTCACTCAATATCGAGATACATGGCATTCCAATGGACGACCAGGATGAGAAAGAAAATCTAAATCAGATAATGATCAACGTTGCAAAAGCGCTAGATATAAATAATTTTAACATTGATCAACTTGAAGCCTTACATAGACTGCCAACAAGGAACAAGAAAAAAACACCTGCGATTATTGCCCAATTTAAATCTAGAAACGAACGTGAACAATGGATGTCAAAAAAGAAATCGAAAATCTTTGCCAGTAACGTTATTGATGACGCTAAAAAAACGCAGTGTATATAAATGAAAATTTAACTCCAATAAACAGAGAACTTTTCTGGAAAGCGAGGTGCCTGGCCAAATCAAAAAATTTTAAATACGTCTGGTTTCGGAACGGGAAAATCATGATGAAAAAAACTGATGGTGACAGCGTAATTCGAATTGATATGCAAACGAATTTCGACGAATTTTAAACGGGAAATATATTGTTTATTTGCTCCACCTTATTTGTTCTGCCATGGCGACTTTTCATTTTGATGACTTACCAACATTTGATCACAACGAAAATGTCCTGTGCGACTATGAAGAAGTTAAGAAATGGTTCTTGACTAGTAAATTATGTTATGAATCTGATGAACATTTAAGCTTTCTGCATGTGAACATTCGAAGTCTGAAAAAAAACTGGGATACTCTCTGTGTTTATCTTAAAGATATCTTGAATTTCTTAGATATTATTATATTAACAGAAACTAACATCCTCAGCACGGATGCTCCATTGTTCAATCTAGAAAATTTTAATCAACTTTTTACGAGAACTCCTGGTGCGTTTGAACATGGGATTCTACTTTTCTTCCGCGACACATTATTAGTCAAAACGATACCTTCACTTGTAATCCCTGCTGAAACACTGAATATAAATATCTACAAGGGTAATTTAACTTTCAATTTACTTGCTATTTACAGATCACCAAGCTCGAACATTAACACTTTTCTTTCTAATCTCAAAAATTGGTTCGAAACAACTGATAAACATCGCAATCAAATACTAGTTGGAGACTTTAATTTAGATATCAAAAATATCAAAAAACACGGAGTTGCCAAATACGTAGAATTGTTAACCGAGTTTGGTTTCTCACCTATTATTACTGGTATCACCAGGGAAGACATCATTGGTGACTCTCTTTCTCAGACATGCATTGATCACATTAACGTCCGACTTGACATTAAACTCGACACAAATTCAATGATTTTTGGCAGTAGGATCGCAGACCACTACTTAATCGCGGCAATTTGCGGGGGGAAAAAACTTGGGAATTCGTCCAATCACACTAAAAAGCTAGACAGCAATTTTAACACGAAAACTATCTTAGATCATAAAAACATATGCAAAGAAATAAGTCTAACAGACTGGCTGGACAGAGGCACTGGAAACGAAACCCCAAATTCAGAACTAATAGACGTACTTTATGAAACATTCATAAAAAAATATATGGCGATTGTCAACAATAACAAAATTAATAAACTATCGGATGGCTCAAAAATGAAACAACGAAATTGTAGCAAAGACTGGATAAATCAGGAAATAATAAACTTAATACGTAAAAGAGACTCGGCTTGGATTGATTACAAAAATAACAAGAGAAACAGAAATTTTAAATTACTATACACAAACTTAAGAAACACAGTCACGTCCGTTATTAGGCAGGAAAAGAAAAATATTACTTCAAACAATTTGAGTCATGTAAAAATAAACCAAAACAAAATTGGGAACTCATCAACCAAATTATCAACAATAAACCTAAAACTGCCATTGACGATTTTATCATGAAGAATATGCCACAAGGTATGTCTGAAACTGAAGCAGCAGAGAAATTTAACAACACCTTTGCAGACATTATTGTCAATCTCAGAGACGATAACCGTATACAGAATCTCTCTACAGTTCCTAAACATATCCAACCTTCTGTCCCCTCAATTTTTATTCCTCCCATCTCAAAACAA
The DNA here is from genome assembly GCA_038380435.1 of Ryuthela nishihirai. NCBI lineage: Eukaryota > Metazoa > Arthropoda > Arachnida > Araneae > Heptathelidae > Ryuthela > Ryuthela nishihirai. The sequence goes on from JAWZYU010000038.1 coordinate 52,424, forward strand.
GAAACTTTCAAAATTCTAAGTGACTTAAATGAAAGAAAATCATGTGGATACGATCAGGTACACATAAAGCACATTAAAGCATGCAAAACCTCCTTAACTGATCTCGTGACAAACTTTATCAATGAAAGCATATCTACAGGAAACATCCCTAATAAACTCAAAATTGCTATTCTAAGACCAATTTACAAAAGTGGAACTAAATCCGATTGCACTAACTATAGGCCCATTGCCATCTTACCCGTCCTTCACAAAATACTTGAAAGATATGTAGCTAACGTTCTAGCCAATTTCTTGAAAAAACATAACATTATTAGTGAAAAGCAATATGGTTTCCAAAAAGGTAAAAATACAATTACACTTTTAACGGAGTTTTCTGACGTCATTAACGGAACTTTAAACAACGGAAAAAAAGCATCAGCTCTCTTTCTGGACTTTCGTAAGGCATTTGACACGTTGGATCACGATATTTTGCTTCAAAAATTGTATATTTATGGTGTCCGAGGTATTACCCTTAAATGGTTTGAAAATTATTTAAAAAATAGAGTGCATGTTACCAAAATTAATGGCGTTTTTAGTGAGAAGAGAACAGTGCACACTGGTGTTCCACAAGGTTCAATTTTAGGTCCGCTTTTATTCATTATTTATATTAATGATCTAGCTAACCTTAAACTGAAGGGCTCTCTTTATATATATGCTGATGACACCGCCTTGGTTAACGTGAATCACAATATAGGAGACGCAGTCCGAGATACACAGGATGATTTTAACAAAATTATTTACTGGTCTAACATTAATCGTATTTACATAAATTCAGAAAAAACCAAATGGATGAGCTTTCATTCACCAGGATACTATGATCTCTCATCTTATGCAATTAAAAACCACGAACCCTTGTGTCCCCACAACATGATAACTCATGACCCTGACTGCTGCGACTGTGATGTTATTGAGCGTGTTGAGAGGGATAAATATCTTGGACTCTACATGGACACAACCTTCCGATGGAATACACATATTCAAAAGTTAGCAGGGAAATTGCGTCTATGTGCATCTAAACTTTATAAACTACAATTTGTTGCAAGCACACATACATGTATTTTGGTTTACAAAGCTATCTGTGAATCTATATTGACCTATGGTTTGACAATATACGGCTCAACTAACCTCACAAATATAAAGAAAATAGAAACTATTCAATCATCCATTGCTAAAAATATAATCCCATACAACTTAAGAAATTCATTTTATCATAGCGAAGAAAGACTAAATTATCTAGGCATACTCTCTTTTCACAACCTTTACAAATACAGCATCACTTTAAAATATTTTTTTGATAATCAATTTAAATACAAAATCTCTCATGGGAAAAACACAAGGCTACAATCCAAAAATTATTTCCAACTTCCAAAAATATTAAACAATTACGGGAAATGTACAAGGGCATACACAATACCTTACGTGTTCAATCAACTGCCAAGGGAAATTATTTTATTAAACAATTTTAAAGAAATCAAAAATAAGACAAAAAATTTTCTTCTAGGCACTAAATTTTAAATAAAAATTTCAACCACTACAATGGAGCTTCCACTGAAATTCATATAATTTGATGACATTGTTTTAAACTATATCTTATGTATTTTCATGTAACGTTATTATTCTTCTCTCCTGCAGATAAGCAAATGCTTTGCGGGTCATTTGTTTAAAATTTTGTATAACTAACATGAATATGAATAAAGATTATTATTATTATTATTAAGCCAGAAAAGGGTCATCACTCCAATAGTGAAAGCGGCATATGAGTTTATTTTGGATGCAAGATCGGGGATCAGGACAAGGATGGACACCACACACACAGTTGTATCAGAATAATATGACCACTCACGGAATCACAGTGTACCCGCCCAGGTGTGTCACAGAGTGCACATGATAAAATCGACCACACAGAGATATAAGCAGTCGGCAAGGACAGTGGACCTGTTGGTGATGGTATCTACCAACAGGACAATGCGCCCTGCAATGTCACTAAGGTGGTTCGTGACTGGTTCCAGGAACTCGATAGTGATGTCTCTATTCTCCCTTGACCGGCAAAATTGCCCGACCTCAATCCCATACAGCACTTGTGGGGCCATTTGTATCGACAGGTTCGGCATGCAAACCACAACCATGCCATCTCCAGAACCTCCGTGCTCTTCTGGAGTCCGAATCGGCACATGTGCCTCTGGCAACCTTCCAGGGCCTCATTGCATCCTTGCCACACCGTCTCACCACTGTCATCCGGGCCAAGGGTGGTTATTCCCATTATTAGGTAGGTGGTCATATTATTCTGATACGACTATGTATATGCTGCAGTGCATGTGCAAGAAATCTTCTGAAGTGGCTGAAAGGCGAAAAAGTGGTGATGCCATTTGCTGTTCCTATGGCTTGGAGAGAGCCAAGCAATCATGCAAATGGCTGCTATTTCTGCATGATTCCATCTGTTTCTGGAGGCAACACAAGGAAAAAGAAGTTGACAATAACGTACCCTAATATACAATCTGCTCTCCGACCAGTTCTGCGCAGCAAAGACCTTCCCATTCCCGAACTTCCAAAAGAATTTTCTATTAATTCAGTCAAAGAGGAGGGAGGCGAACTGGCGTCGGGTTCTCCACATCCTTTGGTGTCTAATGATGATTCATACGTCTGCCACGGTGCGTCATCTGTGCCATGCATTCTCACCGAAGAAGAACGATCTTGTTCACGATCTGGAGTTGTCCAAGGCCAAAGCAGAGTTACTTGAATCAAGAATTAAACAATGGAATCTTCTCAAGGAAAATGTCCGAGTGACTTCGTTTCAAACTCGTCATGAGCAGTTTGAGCCTTACTTCCGAAAGGAAGATGATGTTGTGTTCTGCTCCGACATAGACACTCTGATGAATGCCCTCAGAATCAAACATCACCCTCAGGAATGATGCCTATTCATAGATCCTCTAAATTAAGTCTCAAGGTGCTGCAATAATGGATCCTCTAAATTAAGTCTCAAGGTGCTGCATAATGGTGCTGCATAATGGAAATCGACTTCCATCATCCATTCAGGTCGGACATGCTGTCTACATGAAAGAAACCTACGACAACCTAAAACAGCTGTTGAACTGTCTTCAATACAGCAAGTATGGCTGGCATTTCTGTTGTGACTTGAAGGTAGCTCTGTTGATGGCTCTGCAGCTGGGATATATGAAGCACTGCTGTTTCTTAAGGGAATGGGACAGCCAAGCAAAGACTTTGCATTACGTGAAGAGAAACTGGTCAATAGTTGGTCACTCACTTCATCGGCAAATGACCTTTGACCCCTGAGCCGCAAAAATCCCTCCAATATCGCATTTTTCGATCACGCCCCCTTTTCAAAAAGTCCCCCGATTTGGTCATTCGTCCGCCATTTTGAATTCTGACGCCACACGCCGCCCTCGAAGATCCACCAAACCCATCGTGAAGAAAACAACTCTAAAGCCCCGATTTTCCCTTTTTGAATTCTGACGTCATCCCCTGGTTGACCCATCTGTATTTTTTAAGCCCCCCTACCCACATGTATTTTTAAGTCCCCCTAAAGAAAAGCCCCGAATTTTCCTAACTCACGAATTTATTTTTGATGGTGCCATCTAGTGTTTAAAACGCATGTTATACATTAGCAAGTACACTATTTAAAAAAAAAAAAACCGTGTTAACAACCTCAGGCTTAACCATCACTCTAACCCATTACGCCAGAGATTTCTTAAACCCACTACCAGCGCTATAACCCACTATGCCACGGATTTCATTACGTTTGAAAGCTTAAAGGTAGATGATCTCAGTAAGAACCGAACATTATTCTTTTATAACCTACGAATAAATTTATTTTTTGCAAATTAATTTAAGAGTAAATTAATTTTTCGTCTCTCGTAAATCACATTTAACTTGGGAATTATTTTTTATTTCTGGTATAGTAGGAATATATTTTTTTTTGTTACGCAAATGAATTTTTTATTCCTTGTAAACCACATTGGGAAGTAATTTTATTATTTCTTGAAAACCACATTGGGAATTAATTATTTTATTCCTTGTCTACGAATAAATTATTTTTTTATTCCTTGTAAATCACATTGAATATTAATTTTTTATTCCTTGTAATTGACACTTAGAAATCAATTTATAAGTCCTCTGACCACGTTTTACTGACGGATGGATTTACAATCTGAAATGTCCTGCGAAACAGACATTTAAAAATACGTATTTCAAAAAAATTTCCATATATGTTTATGGATGATACACACTTCATGAGTCTACGCGTTTACCTACACGGCACATGACCTTGATGAGTCATCTTGTTTGTCAAAGGTCCTTATATTTGCGTAAACGGGAGGTAGCGATGATTCAGAGGGGGTCGCATTCCAACACGTCTTAGGATTGCTGCAAGCTCTATATGATTCAGCGTCGAGTGAATCTGATAAGGGGTGGCACTATAAATGCATTTTTTTATTCCTTGTAAATGACACTTAGAAATCAATTTATAAGTACTTCTTTGGATTTACAAAGTGAAAAGTCCTGTGAATCAGACCTTAAATCTCATATGTATGTTTGCGGAGAGCACGTGACACGAAGGGTGATGGTGGACATAGATATTTTATCATTTTAACAAAACTGCATTTTGGAGTTCTAGGAAATTAATTTGCATTTTTAATTGTTCACTATTATTTCTTCATACTGTATAATTCAGTCTCTCGGTTTTTAAAGATTTTTTTTTTACTACATAATAATTTTTTCAGTTGTATGTTAAAAAATTATTTACGTTTCTTTTTTTTTTCCATTTTTAAAATACTTTTACTATATATATTAGTTTTTTTCTGTTTTAAAATATTTTACGATTTTCAAAGAATTTTTTAGTTCATAATATTTTTTTTTAATTTTATAAGTTTTTAAAATTTACGTACGTTTGAAAACTATTACTTTCTTTTATTTTTGCATTACGTAATAATTATGTAGTATATATTTACTTCCATTTTGCGTTTGAATAATTTGAACCATGAAACTATTCTTCCCTACATAATTTTCACTTCTTAAGTTTCCCATGACCCCATGACACGAAGGGTGATTTTGGACCCTTAAAGATAGAGATCAAAGCGTTCTATGTTTGCGGAGAGGATGATTCACACTCTTTGATGAGTCAATGCGTTTAGCAACGACGCTAAAGTTGATATTGGACTTTATTCTTAAAAATGGTATACAATCCTAGAAATTTGCTTTCCTTCCTGAATATCTTAGTAAAACGACTCTTCATATTAGAAAATAATTTTCCTTCGATACGCTGGAATTATCACGGTCTTAATTCACCCCATTGATTTTAATGATTAATTCTTAAACTAGCTATTGTTTCGCAAATGTACAGACATTGTTTTTTCTTCACTGTCTGTCGTTCATCTATATTTATCATACCTTATTGGGCTACAGCCTTGGAGAAATCAATGTTTTATATCGGTAAGCATTATTTTACACTATGATTAAAATTGAATTTCAAAAAAATCCTAATAATTAGTGTAAATACTTTATTCTACTAGTAAAACTATAAGCCGAACACATTTTAGTCTCCTATTCAATACCATAAGAATTTTCTTTGGAATAAAAAACGTTTACGTAATCGTATCATACACATCGAACCTGGAACACTTCTTACTTATTGACAGACTACTTCACTCGTTCACTTACTCTTTGAAACACTGACTTACTGACTTAATTCTAAATCGCTTACTGACTTCCTTACTCACTCACTAAACCATTTACTGCCTTATTCACTCACTTTCTTATTTACTTATTTACTTATTTTCTTACTTACGCACTTTCTTACTGACTTCCACACTTCCACTTTTTCTTACTCACTAACTTACCACCTTACAATCTCATCTATTTACTTACACCCTGACTGACTGACTCACATTCTTACTTACTTACTCACTCACTAAACCATACATTTATTGAATTATTTACACACGCACACACACAAACATACACACACACTGACTAATCTCACATTCTTACTGACACATATACTGACTTACTTACCTACTTATAGAATTATTTACTGACACATATACTGACTTACATATTATTTACTGAATTACTTACTCACACACTTACTTTCTTACTTCTTTCCTCACTCACTCAGAAAACACTTACATACTTCGGAAACGGAATAATAATTATCACTCACTAAATCATCTACTGCCTTGTTCACTTACTTCCTGATTTACACACTTGCTTACTGACTTCCACACCAACTTATTCATTACACATTTTCTTACTCACTTACCACCTTACATTCTTACCTATTTACTTACACCCTGACTGACTGATTCACATTCTTACTTACTTACCTACTTACTCAGTCACTAAACCACACTTATTGAATTTTTTACACACACACACACTTACTGAATCATTTACTCACACACTTATTGAATTATATACTCACACTTACTGACTTACTTATTCACATACTTATTGAATTATTTATTTCACATATACTGACTTACACAATATTTACTGAATTACCTACTCACACACTTACTTTCTTTCTTCCTTTCCTCACTCGCTCAGTAAAACACTTACTGACTTTGAAAACGGAATTATCACTCACTAAATTACCTACTGACTCACTAACTCACATACTACTGCCGACTTACTTACACGCTTTCTTACTTACTAAACACTTACTGAATTATTTACTCACATTCTTACTGCCTTACACACTTACCGACTTTCTAATACAATAGTTACTTATTTACTAACACACTTGCTGACTTACTTTCTTACTCGATCAGTAAAACACATACTGACTTCGAAAAAGGAATGATCACTCCCTGAATTACTTACTGACTTACATATTCACTTACTTAGAGAATAGCCTGAAACATAACTATTACCCGTTTTTACAGCAGTCCTATGTTTTGGTAGTTACGATACATATTGCCAGAAACATAACTTATGACATTCCTGCTTATACAGATTCATTCTACAATAACGAAACGATGTGTATACTTTTCTCGAGTATTGGTAAATATTGAACAATGCGGTCTTTCACATTCCCTCATAGGAAAACTTTTTTTGTGATTTCAAAAAATTGTTTCTTTTTTTAAATAATACTTTTCGAAAAAATTCAGTTTTTTTTTTCATTAAAACTTTTTAGCATTAAGTATTTGTAATATTTTTTCAATTTTTAAAAACGTTATTTAATTTTTTCCACTTTTTGATTTTCTCACATGTTTTGTTTTCAAATAATAACTTTTAAAAAAAGGGTTCCATTTTTCTTTTTTATTTCAAAGATTCAATTTCAGTTTTAGAAATTTGGTTTTGAATTAATAAAAGACTAGAAAATTTTCAGTTTTATTTTTCACTTTTCCATTTTGCATCATTGTTAGTATTTTTACACTTAGCTAAGGTTTGGAAACTCTTAACTACATCTTTAACTCTATTAATATTTTGGTTTTCAAAATTTTTTTTTATTTTCCAATTATAAGTTTTTCTGTTGAAGTTTTTAATTTCGCGTAGTTTTAACTTCTAAAAACTTTTATCTCAGTTTATCATACTTTCCACTTTCAGATTATTTATTTTCTTACCCACAAACGTTTTGTGCAATTGGAAAAAAATTTACTTTGATATGGTTAAAAACTTTTCCCTAACATACAGCTCCATTTAAAAAGCATTTTTGTGTATAACAGTCCTAAAAACGTCTCGAATTTTAGTTTTCAGGATTGTTTGATGTTTCCGACCTAAAGCAGGCAGAAAGATTTAAAGTTTAAAAAACTATTAGTCATCAATTTCTAAGCATAAAGTTTACACACTACGTTTCGTACGTTGTTTTTTACCGATTTCATTCGCACACAGAAGTTCGTTTTCATACTTTCCTTTAGTGATGGTTTTTATGGATTTTTTTAAACCTCTCATCTCCAAGTGTTTTTCTTTTCCACAAAGATTAATTTCAACGAAATAATTATCCTGACTGACATGTATCTATACACGTAAGCTAACAAATATGAGGTTCATGATTTCCTATGCATATTTTTTCAATAAAGGTTTTTTCGTTACGTTTCAGAACTGCTCTGTAGGGTGTTTTTCAGCTAGAGTTTATACGAAACTTCAGCTAGAATTTTACACGTGAAATAAATTTAGAAATAAATCAGTGTATTGCAATTGAAATCGAAGTGTAAATGTATATCAAATGTAATAATTCCGTTTTTGAAAAATGTTAATTATATGTTTTCAATAACCTAAGCGTGGTTGCATGCGGTTGGGTCATGGACATTGTCCCGGAGAGCTCTTGCCCTCAGGAACAAACACTCCATTCCCGATGTACGCTATCTCCGCAAAATTCCCCGCCCTGCCCACGGTCAGTAGGGGACACCGATGGGCTTGGACAGGCCGCCGTCCGTCGGATGGGACGTTAAGCCGTGGCCCCGTGTGTGGGAGAGCCATACCCTGTGCACGTTAAAGAACACGCTGGATGGCCTTGGCGGGAGGCTATCATCTGTCTCCCAACAGCTGTTCCAGTGGGTCTCCTCCCCCAACCTTCTCTGAGCCTTCGGGGTCCTTGTGACCTGGCCATTTAGCCCATGGTATATGAGGTTCATGATTTCCTATGATAATTTTTTCAATAAAGGTTTTTTCGTTACGTATCAGAACTGCTCTGTATGGTGTTTCTCAGCTATACGAAACTTTAGCTAGAATTTTACACGTGAAATAAATTTAGAAATAAATCAGTGTATTCCGTAGGAGGTCAAATGTAATAATTCCGTTTTTGAAAAATGTTAATTATATGTTTTCAATAACTTAAGCGTGGTTGCATGCGGTTGGGTCATCGACTTTGTACCGGAGAGCTCTTGCCCTCAGGAACAAACACTCCATTTCCGATCTACGCCTGTAGATTGTCCTGTTTTATCTAACCATTCTTATCCTAAAATTAGTTTAGTCAAGTGAGGTATACAGAGAAAATCGCATAGGTTAAATTCTTCAAATAACTGCTTGACTAATACACTGTTTTCATGCAACTAGTGAATGTTAAGGCAGTATATACTCTAACACTATCGAGTTTTGTGTGAAAGGGATGTTTACTGAGAGTAAGTTCAAATCCAGATATTCCTATGCAAATGCGAATCACATTCTAAGTGTAAATCATACTTTGAAAAAATTATTGAGTTTTTAGATCTGAATGACACGTATATATAATCAAACTCATAGGCTTAGCGATGAACTTTGACAGGAGGGTTAGGGCCATTGGTCCATCAGGGAAAACGTTATGTGTTAGCTCTAGCTGAGTTTAGTGGTCAGCAGTGACTTTCGGTTTAGTAGGGCATGTATTAGATAGGAGACGTGCAAAAGTTAAGAGTAGCTTTCTTCTTTATCGTTAATGAAAAAAACTTAATGATCGCTTAGTAATAAATATTCGTAAGACAGATGCTGTTCCGATGAATAGATCAAAACTTTTAAAATAAATATTGAAGTAATTTCAAAGTGATCCATTCATGTGAATGAGGAGAGACAACGATTATACAGAGTCTAAAACAAACCTTCATGTGCGAGTACTGTATTTCGAGAATTATCGTCTACAAGCGAATAAAGTCTGCGATTCATAGCAGATGAATTTTATTTCAACGTTAGGAAATGATTTGTATACGTCTGAGTGTGATGATTTTAAATCCTTTTTCATTAAAAATGCTAACCAACTCAAATTTTCTGTCCAAGTGCCCCGTTGATACCACCATGTAATTTAAGGAATTTCGATGTACCAAGTAATCGTCGTTTTTGTAGCCATCAACTTTATAAAAATTATCACACTGAAGCTGTTTTAGGTGAGAGACTAGGCAGAGAATAGTTTGCGAAGTTCCTGTAGGAGATTCATCAGGCAAGCGAGGTGATTCACTGTTGTAAGCGTTTCATCTATCTTAAAATTTCTCAGACCTTCGTTCGACACGACTCCATAAAAGAATTATTATAAAGTTAGTTTTCTTGAATTGATTTAAAGGATCTTGCATTTCACTAGTATTTACTGGATTGGTTTTTTAACTGAGAGTATGATGATAGCTAACATTTTCCTTGTGTCTGCATATAAGTTTGAATGTATATTCTATTCCTCATGCTAGCTATTGTATTTTCTCCCCTCTGTGAGAATTTTTTTCATTATAAACTATTTGAGTTTGATTAGGAAAAGAGTACGATCCATAAGAGAATTCTATCGTAGTGAAGAAACCGGCGTAAAGAATTTGGATATATCGTGTTAAAAGTTTTTTCTGTGGATTAAGAAGCGTTTGTATTAGAGCCTTTGAAAGTTAGAGATTTTTTTAATAATTTGTTTCGATACAAAATATTCAAATCATGATTTGACAGACAGTTGAAGATCAGTAAGCTGAGGCTTATTTGGGTTTCACAAGTGGAGCGATTTCTGCTCTCCATGCAAAAGGCCATGAAGCAGATATTCAAATATTCCAAAAATATATCATTTTAGTCTCTGAGTACTTGATATTCTTTTTCCGTAATTGTTACATCATTTATTTGGTCACATGGACTACACTATTTCGTATGCTATTTTATTTTATCCCTTCTCTAAGTAAGTGAATATGTAAGTCAGTAAGTAATTTAGCGAGTGATAATTCCGTTTTCAAAGTCAGTATGTGTTTTACTTATCGAGTAAGAAAGTAAGTCAGCAAGTGTGTTAGTAAATAAGTAAGTATTTTATTGGAAAGTCGGTAAGTGTGTAAGGCAGTTAGAATGTGAGTAAATAATTCAGTAAGTGTTTAGTAAGTAAGAAAGCGTGTAAGTAAGTCGGCAGTAGTATGTGAGTTAGTCAGTCAGTAAGTAATTTAGCGAGTGATCATTCCGTTTTCGAAGTCAGTATGTGTTTCACTGATCGAGTAAGAAAGTAAGTCAGCAAGTGTGTTAGTAAATAAGTAAGTATTGTATTAGAAAGTCGGTAAGAGTGTAAGGCAGTAAGAATGTGAGTAAATAATTCAGTAAGTGTCGGCAGTAGTATGTGAGTTACTGAGTCAGTAAGTAATTTAGTGAGTGATAATTCCGTTTTCAAAGTCAGTAAGTGTTTTACTGAGCGAGTGAGGAAAGGAAGAAAGAAAGTAAGTGTGTGAGTAGGTAATTCAGTAAATATTGTGTAAGTCAGTATATGTGACAGTAAATAATTCAATAAGTGTGTGAATAAATAAATCAGTAAGGGTGAGTATATAATTCAATAAGTGTGTGAGTAAATAATTCAGTAAGTGTGTGTGTGTAAAAAATTCAATAAGTGTGGTTTAGTGACTGAGTAAGTAGGTAAGTAAGTAAGAATGTGAATCAGTCAGTCAGGGTGTAAGTAAATAGGTAAGAATGTAAGGTGGTAAGTGAGTAAGAAAATGTGTAATGGATAAGTTAGTGTGGAAGTCAGTAAGCAAGTGTGTAAATCAGGAAGTAAGTGAATAAGGCAGTAGATGATTTAGTGAGTAATAATTATTATTCCGTTTCCGAAGTCTGTAAGTGTTTTCTGAGTGAGTGAGGAAAGAAGTAAGAAAGTGTGTGAGTAAGTAATTCAGTAAATAATATGTAAGTCAGTATATGTGTCAGTAAGAGTGTGAGATTAGTCAGTAAGTGTGTGTGTATGTTCGTGTGTGTGCATGTGTAAATAATTCAATAAATGTGTGGTTTAGTGAGTGAGTAAGTAAGTAAGAATGTGAATCAGTCAGTCAGGGTGTAAATAAATGGATAAGAATGTAAGGTAATAATTTAGTGAGTAAGAAAAAGTGGAAGTGTGGAAGTCAGTAAGAAAGTGCGTAAGTAAGAAAATAAGTAAATAAGTAAATAAGAAAGTGAGTGAATAAGGCAGTAAATGGTTTAGTGAGTGAGTAAGGAAGTCAGTAAGCGATTTAGAATTAAGTCAGTCAGTCAGTGTTTCAAAGAGTAAGTGAACGAGTGAAGTAGTCTGTCAATAAGTAAGAAGTGTTCCAGGTTCGATGTGTATGATACGATTACGTAAACGTTTTTTATTCCAAAGAAAATTATTATGGTATTGAATAGGAGACTAAAATGTGTTCGGCTTATAGTTTTACTAGTAGAATAAAGTATTTACACTAATTATTAGGATTTTTTTGAAATTCAATTTTAATCATAGTGTAAAGTAATGCTTACCGATATAAAACATTGATTTCTCCAAGGCTGTAGCCCAATAAGGTATGATAAATATAGATGAACGACAGACAGTGAAGAGAAAACAATGTCTGTACATTTGCGAAACAATAGCTAGAGTAAGAATTAATCATTAAAATCAATGGGGTGAATTAAGACCGTGATAATTCCAGCGTATCGAAGGAAAATTATTTTCTAATATGAAGAGTCGTTTTACTAAGATATTCAGGAAGGAAAGCAAATTTCTAGGATTGTATACCATTTTTAAGAATAAAGTCGAATATTACCTTTAGCGTCGTTGCTAAACGCATTGACTCATCAAAGAGTGTGAATCATCCTCTCCGCAAACATACAACGCTTTGATCTCTATCTTTAAGGGTCCAAAATCACCCTTCGTGTCATGGGGTCATGGGAAACTTAAGAAGTGAAAATTATGTAGGGAAGAATAGTTTCATGGTTCAAATTATTCAAACGCAAAATGGAAGCAAATATATACTACATAATTATTACGTAATGCAAAAATAAAAGAAAGTAATAGTTTTCAAACGTACGTAAATTTTAAAAATTATAAAATTAAAAAAAATATTATGAACTACAAAATTCTTTAAAAATCGTAAAATATTTTAAAACAGAAAAAAACTAATATATAGTAAAAGTATTTTAAAAATGGAAAAAAAAAAGAAACGTAAATAATTTTTAACATACAACTGAAAAAAGTATTATGTAGTACAAAAAAAATCTTTAAAAACCGAGAGACTGAATTATACAGTATGAAGAAATAATAGTGAACAATTAAAAATGCAAATTAATTTCCTAGAACTCCAAAATGCAGTTTTATTAAAATGATAAAATATCTGTGTCCACCATCACCCTTCGTGTCACGTGCTCTCCGCAAACATACATATGAGATTTAAGGTCTGTTTCACAGGACTTTTCACTTTGTAAATCCAAAGAAGTACTTATAAATTGATTTCTAAGTGTCATTTACAAGGAATAAAAAAATATATTTATACTGCCACCCCTTATCAGATTCACTCGACGCTGAATCATATAGAGCTTGCAGCAATCCTAAGACGTGTTGGAATGCGACCCCCTCTGAATCATCGCTACCTCCCGTTTACGCAAATATAAGGGCCTTTGACAAACGAGGTGACTCATCAACGTCATGTTCCGTGCCGTGTGGGTAAACGCGTAGTCTCATCAAGTGTGATCATCCATATATGGAAACTTTTTTAAAATACGTATTTTTAAATGTCTGTTTCGCAGGACATTTCAGATTGAAAATCCATCCGTCAGTAAAACGTGGTCACAGGACTTATAAATCGATTTCTAAGTGTCAATTACAAGGAATAAAAAATTAATATTCAATGTGGTTTACAAGGAATAAAAAATAATTTATTCGTAGACAAGGAATAAAATAATTAATTCCCAATGTGGTTTAAAAGGAATAAAAAATTCATTTGCGTAACAAAAAAAAATATATTCCTACTATAAAATAAAATAAATACCCCCCTCGAGCAGCTGCTTGCCTCAGAGGTCTGACAGGAGCCTGTCAGTTTATATGCCACAGTAGAAGATCTGAGAGGATGGCAGGACCTCAGCAGAAAACAACACGAACATCCATGCCTTACCCGGGGCTCGAACCCAGGTCCCGTAGATCAGTAGCCAAGCGCGCTAACCACTCGGCCACGGGATACCAGAAATAAAAAATAATTCCCAAGTTAAATGTGATTTACGAGAAACGAAAAATTAATTTACTCTTAAATTAATTTGCAAAGAATAAATTTATTCGTAGGTTATAAAAAAATAATTTTCAGTTCTTCACTGAGATCATCTACCTTTAAGCTTTCAGACCTTATGAAATCCGTGGCGTAGTGGGTTAGAGCGCTGGATCCGTGGCTTAGTGGATTAGAGCGCTGGATCCGTGGCTTAGTTAGTGCTGGTTAAGCCCGAGGTTGTGGGAACGAGCCTACCTGTGGAACACGATTTTTTTCAGAATACTTGCTAATATATAAGATGTGTTTTAAACTCTAGATGGCGCCATCAAAAAATTTGTGAGTTAGGAAAATTCGGGGCTTAGAAATACATGTGGGTAGGGGGGCTTAAAAATACAGGTGGGTCATCCAGGGGATGACGTCACAATTCCAAAAGGCAGAATCGGGGGCTTTAGAGTTGTTTACCGCACGATGGGTTTGGTGGATCTTCGAGGGAGGCGAGGCCCACGCGAAAGACAGGCCATGACACTGGAATATCATGTGATCAACCTAGTCCGAGGTGCATGATACAGTCGCTTGCTTCGTTCATTGTGGAAATGGGACTGCAATAGTGTTTTTCTTCAAACTACATTTGGATTACCCCAAAGAGGTAAGCATTTCTCCTTATTATTATTATTATTTGTAGCAAATGGAGGTAGAAAATACTAGAGAGGAAGTAAAAACCTCGGAAGATAATAATAAGGGTGATAACCCCTTAAATAGCTTCACAGAGGTTGGCAAGATAGACGGAAAAAACGTTGAAACAGCCCCCCCCCCCCCCAAAGTCCTCAGATAGAGAAGGACGCAGATGAAACCGTTATTCCTGAGACCCCACCACCAGTGGAAAAAAATCAGGAAACTGAGATAACACAAACAGAAGAAATAGAAAATAAAGAGTCCAACATAAGCGAAAAAAATTCTAGTGAAATGGTCCAATCGACCTCAAATATAGAAGAAGGAATGTCAACCGACATTGAAGAAACTGATAGCTCTAAGCAGAATTTAAAAAGAAAGTTGGCAAAAAAAATCTAAAAGCCAATGAAAGAAGAAAAAAAATTCTTGCAACCAGTAAGCAAAGGAAAAACAAAAACACAGAAGAAAAATTAAAACTCAAGAAGAAACTTAGTGCTGCTGACTTCTTGACAGACGAAGCAAAAATTTCGGTGCAGCATGGCACGGCTGACCTGGCCAAGGACCTCTTCCTCACCGACATTGATGCCTCGTCGAGTGGTATGGAAGACTGAACCCTCAATCAGGCCCTTCGTCGGCCTGTTTCTTCTCCTCTTTCTGTGTTGTGCCACTCACATGAGTGGCATTATGGAGTCTAAGTACTCCAGGTTAATAAATTATAAGTACCATGTTTTTAAGTTTTTCACTAAAGAGCTTTCAAGTTTAACTAGGCCTCTCTTAGAAAATAGTATTTTTAATAGACATTATATTTTTTCTATTTACCTTAATATCTACTTATATTTCTTTACCAGTATATTTTTAACAAATTTTCTATATATCCAACTTTTCAATTACTTACCTGTGAGTGAGTATCATTCTCTATCTGAGAATAACAATAGAGCATACCACAATCACTTATCTAGCACTTTTATGGAATATAATTATGCTTATCTAAAATTACTTGAAAACAATTTTAGCCTAATGATTATAAGAGTTATTCATTACTTTACTCTTTGTATTGTTTCCTTTTGCAGCAACTCTAAAGTGGCTGCTAACACAGAGGCCTTTTACAAGGCTTTGCTAACACAGAGGCCTTTTACAAGGCCTCACTTATTATATCACCTTAGGGTGTCATTTCCTTTGCTGCAACATAAATGTTTGTGTAATTTGGTATAAATTTATGATTTCTCCTTCTTTTTTTACCCCACTCACACATCCCCACACCACACCTGGCATTGCCACAACAACAGTACATGACATAGTCTCTCACATTGACTTTATCTCCAATATCTATTTATGCATATTTACTCTTCTCCTAATTTACTACATCTGGATCTTTGCTAGTAATCTGGCTAATTTTTATATTTTTATTTTCAATACAATTTTTGTAACCAATCACATTATACCTTGTTTTGACTTGTATAATCCACTCATATGTTTAAAAAATAATAAGGTGCTAAAACTATATTTTTGGCAAATCACCAAAAGAAGAGCCAACCTCAAACATGGATATCATTCTCAAGTACCACCTACCAAAAATAAGGAACAGTACTGTAAAACTTTAAACTTTCAGCCATCTATAATCATTGCTACTACAAAGCTTCATCTATTTGTGTTGTACATTTCCAGACATTATAAAATCCATAATATGCAGAATCTGAGTCATAATCATTTCTTCAATCCTATCCTCACTAATTATACCATCAGTTTTACTGAGAAGAAAAAACTTATTAATCCAGATGAACTTGTCAACCTATTAAGTGCCATTAAACTGCATTCATATGTCCAACAAGTCTGGAAAAAAGTATGTGAAATCAATATTCATTTTTCTGGCACTTCTAAGTTTATTATTTTGTTAATTGATATTTTTAATTTGACTATTTTTATTTTTATTTCTTTTAAATATTGTGTGACAGGGTCAGTTCAGGCCACCAAGTAGCCAAATTTTTTTCTTTTTCTTTTACTTTTCTTTTTTTATTTCTCTTTTTCTCCTACTTTTTGGTGGACCCTTACTGGCCTGCCACTTCATAAAGTATATGGAATCTCCTGTATTTATTATTGGATTACTTTGGTTTCTTTCCCCCCCCCCCCTTGGCTTTGATTGCTTTTGTTCTCCTTTTCTTTATGGCCAGTTACTGCAAATATTCAGATACGACACTTAGGTGTCAATCCCTCAATGTGAGAGGCTTTACACTGGAGAAGCAGAGGGTCATCATTGGTCACTTTATGCAGACTGATTGTGACATTCTGTTTCTCCAAGAAACCTATTTCCCCAACACTAGAAGAATACTACATTTTAGACATTTGTTTCCACAGTTATCCTACTTCTCAAATGGTACCTCTATGAGCAGAGGAGTAGGCATAATTATTAACCACAACAACAGAAACATACAGGTACTCAGATACAACACAGACATTGAGGGCAGAATATTATCAGTTGACATTAAATTTCACAACTATGTTATCAAACTCATCACTGTATATTTACCTAAACAGACCACATCACATTACAACTTTTATCAAGACTTAAGACAACACATACAAAATAACTATGATGGACTTATAATTGGAGGGGACTTTAACAGCACTGTTGCCCCACACCTGGACAGAGTTCCTGCTAGAAACTACACGCCTATCTCCCAGGCACCTCATTTTTCAAAATTTTTACACGACATAGACCTCATAGACATTTGGAGACACATGAACCCAGATATTGCAGGCCACACAAGATTTGACAAAGTACATAAAACAGGTTCCAGGCTGGATAAAATATTAGTCAGCAGAAACATTGTCAAGACATACTACAGAAGCTACACCACTGATATCAACTCACATACATGTGAGATCAGTGATCACCTCCTTGTGCATGCACACTTTGACTTACACCCGAGAACACAGGCTAGAGGTAGAAGCACTTGGAAAATGAACACAACACTCCTAGAAGACAAGGAAATACAGGAAAAAATTGCTGACTGCATTAATGAGGATGTCAACAAGACCACCAAGTTTGATCAGAACTGGTGGCAAAATTTAAAAACCAAAATTAGAAGACTCCTCAGAACCGAGGGTATTTTTAAAGCACAACACTTAAAAAATGAAATTAATGAAACTAAAGCACTTTTAAAAGCAGCCACAAATGGTACACACCTCCTTAAAAAACAGAGATTAGACACCACATATCACGAACAACAGATACACAAACTTAAGCACACTCTCCAGCAATTTTACAAACAACAGGGCCATATTATCATTGAAAGAAATCATGATGCCCAAATTGCTGAAGAAGAAAACTGCAACAACTTACTTTTTAACAGATTTACTTTACAGATTTACTTTACAGATTAAAACATAAAAATAGACAAAACACAAACCTAACTGAACTAGAAGTAAATGGATTAAGAACACATGACACACAGATAATCTTAAAACACATACATGAACAATATACAAAACAATATCAACATAGACAGACAGACACCAATAAACTCTATGAAACTGAACAATTTGCCAACAAAATTTCTCCACACACTAGAGACAAGTTAGAAAGTGATATTACAATACAAGAAGTCAAACAGGCTATTTTCAGTTTTAAATTAAAAAAGAGCCCTGGAATTGATGATTTTCCTATAGAATTCTATAGAACATTCTGGAATATCCTGGAAACACCTTACACAGAATTCTTACACTCCATAATAACACAGAAACAAATGACACAAGACATGAAAACAGGTAAAATAACACTGCTATGCAAGAAACCTGAACAACCACACTTATTAAATAATTGGAGACCCATAACACTTCTTTCAACAGACTACAAAATACTGAGTAAAATTATAACCAACAGACTAACACAGGCAATGCCAGAAATAATTTCAATTTATCAATCCTGTGCTGTCCCTAAGCGACACATTCATAACAACAACAGACTTCTCACAGACATTATTGAATACATCAACCACAAGAACATAAGAGCTGCTATTATATCCTTAGATCAGGAAAAAGCCTTCGACTCATTATCACAGGAAGCAATATACACTGCACTTGAAATATATGGTATTGGACCTAGGTTCATTAACATTATACATACACTTTATACAGACATATACTACACTGTTGATATAAATGGACACTTCTCTAACAAAATAGCAGGGAACAGAGGGGTGAGGCAAGGATGCCCTCTGTCCCCATTGCTTTTTGTTAAAGTTATTGACTTCTTCATTAGACACATTCAAAATGATTTGCAGATTTCTGGAATCCCTATACCAGGGAATAGGAACAGACTAAAAGTCTCAGCCTACGCTGATGACCTGGTTCTTTTCGCAACAAACGAATTTTCCATTGATAGAATTTTTCAAATTTATGAACTTTTTTCTAAAACTACAGGCCTGTCCCTTAACACCAATAAAACAGCTTCCCTATGTTGGGGCAAATGGGACAGGTCATTACTGACAAAGATTGGTTGTTTAGATCACCCTATCAAAATTTTAGGAATACAATACAATAGATTTGGATTTTGTAAACAAACTTATACGAATTTATTTAGTAATATAGAAAACACAGTTACAAAATGGAAAGAGTATGAAATTTCTACATATAATAGAGCTAAACTCATAAAATCCTGCATAATTCCCAAGATCACCTACATAGCCACTATAAATCCTCCTGACAAGGCACACATAAACAAATTAAATACACTTATTTATGACTTTATTTGGAATGGCAAGCCAGAGTTGATTAAACGTGAAACATTACAAAATCCAATCAACCTGGGTGGACTTGCCATTCCAAATATTGCCACGATGTCAAAGATTATTTATTTAGAACATATACAAAAAATATTAAGTACACCTACTATCCCCTCTTTCTTTCTCCTGAATTATTTTGCTTTCTTCCACACGAAACACATATGCACACATAATAGTTATAAAGGGCCCAAAAACACAGAACACAACACACATTATAAACTTCTACCTTCCATAATTGCACTAGTACACGAAAAAGGTCCAATTCCCAACCCTATTAATAAAACACAGCTATACACAACTATCCAGACTTTCAACCCTACCAACTTTCAACAGCTATACACAAATATCAATTGGCCTAAGGCCTGGACCAACATTGCCAGCACACACATTGAGAAAACTATGAGAAATTTTAACTGGAAGGTAGCTCATAATATTGTTTACACCAATTCTAGAAGAAGACATTGTGGCTTCATTGCTTCTCACAATTGCTTTAGATGCCCTACCAGAGAAAGCATTGATCATTTAGTTTACCACTGCTGGTATGCTATCAAGATCTGGACAAAAGTAAGCCAATGGCTCCAGATAGCAAGACCATTGTTAAGAGCAGTTAGATTCCATGATTTACAACAGTACCCCAACAAGAAACATTATATCATCAATTTGGTCATTAGTATTGTTAAATACCAAATTTGGTTATCCAGATGCCAACTAGAACACGAACATACTGAAACCTCTACTACGGCTGTTTTTGAAAAAACTAAATTGATTACAAAAGTTTACAGAAAGAGAGACAAATCTGTTTTCGAACATGACAAATATATTCTTTTGTGGTGTTTACCACATATTTAATCAGTACCCAGACCTTTCTTGTCCCATTCAGTTGGATTATTTTTCCTCTCTTCCTCCTTCTTTCCTTTTCTTACCTTTCATTCAGTCCCTTCTCCCCCTGTCATTTCCTTTTTCCACCCCCTTCTACTTCTCTTGCCATCTCTTCCTCTTTTTATTACCTTTTTTTCCCACTCCTAAAATATCCCTCTCTTTTTACTTTATCAGTATGCTTCAATTAACTCCTTTAGATTCAAATACATTACATAATATCAGAACTTTAGCTCCCCCCCCCTTATCATAACTATTTTTTTTATCACTATTAGCCCTACTATAAAACAAGGTATACTTTTAACAATTCATGGAGAGTTTACTTGTGAGAATCAGCCATGGGGTTCTCTTGCAATTTGCATCCCCATGGCCCCTTACATTTCTTCTTTTCGGTTTGTTTTTCCTAGTTTGAATAAACAAGTTGCAAGGTGTCTGCCCCCAATGGTTGTATTTGACCATATGAGTAGACACCAGCATAGAGCAATACTGTAGTGTGTTGCTGGCTGCATTTTCCGCCCCCTGTTCCACCCCGCCTCCCTAATTGTGGGAGCTGTGGGAGGGGAGGGGGGTGTAGTGGCCTCACTTCACTGCAGTGTTGAAGATTTCAAAAGTAGACCTTGCCCATTGAAATTTTCAAACAAATGAAATATTTCCTGTAGTTAGTGGTTTGATAAAGGTAATTATTTAGTGCTTGAAAAGTGTTTTGAGTGCATTGCTCTCTTAGGCCTAGTTTCAACATGTTGAATGATGGTGTGTTGAATGAGATGGTCTTTCATTAAGTTAGAAACTTTTTTGGCTGCCCTTATATAACTTATCGCTGTTTTGATTGAAAAAATTGAAGGAATTAAACTTAGTAATATACGTAATTTTTTTATAGAGTGAAAAATTGAAATTGCCCGTATCGAAATATGAACCGCTACAATAGTTATTTTTGAATCCCCTGATTTATTTTTTTAAGTATTAAACTGCAAATAAATTTTCCAATGTTTTGTATAGTAAAAACTATTTTTTCTAATATATGCTTTAAATTAACAGGTAACGTCGTAGATTACTTTGCTGAAATTAACTTTTAGAATTATTTCAGAGCAGAACTTAATGTCCTTTAAATTTTTATATTTGAATAGTGCCATCGATATAGCACAGTTGTGATATGAAATGCTATCAATAATCAAATGTAATATTTGTGAATACTAAACACAACTGTTCAGTAACTTTATATATGTTACTTGCATAGATATGATCATAAAATCTGATCTGAGCATAGGGACCTCTGGTACTAATTGACAATATTTTAAATGCAGAAATTGCAAAAACTTATTCTTTCATTGCTAATAACAGCATATTTTAATTTATCCATGATATTTTGCTATTAAACTCATGCCTCTTATCACTGGTTTATCAAATTACAGTTTTTTTAATGCTCTGGTAAAAGTCACATTTTAAAGTGGCAGTGCAATTATACATAACTATTACTAATGTGTTATACAATTATTATATGAGTTGAGAAATGAGCAATTGCTTTTTAAAACTTAAGTAACATTTTGTTACGTGATTTTGCTTTGAGAGTAGCTACCAGATCTCTTGAGTAAATCATTTCTCTTTTGCACAGAATTTTCTGATACAGCTATGATATGGCCCTATATTTACCTATCTTGCTGTATCACCTTAGAGGTATTTTATAGTCACCATGCTAATTATTGTCTGAGAAATCAATATTGAATTTTTCTGTGGCCTTCATTAGATTATTAGGGGAATAGCCAATTAATATATCCTGTTTTTCGAATCATATAAACAAAGCTTTGCTATAGAGTGATAGAATGTTCTGTTTAATAAACAATTGATCAATCATGATTTTTAATTCCTGCTGAGAAGCTTTTTTTTTAAATGTTCAGACTTAGTAAATTTCCTGCCTGGTACATGAGTTAATAATATTGACCAAATTCATAACTGACCTGTTTCTAATTGAAAATGATTTTGACTACTTTAACAGCACTGATAAAGTAGTATGAACAGAAATGTTACTTGTGCAGTGCAGTTAATAAATGATGCTTGTGTTGTTTTTATTTGTTTGATAACTACGTTTTTTTTTTGTTTCTGTGAATAACACCATATGAGACCTGCAAAATGTACAACGTATTACATTAATTCACAAATTTTTATCACTAAAAAAATTTCACTTATTATATAGAGCTGCACACTTTCCATTCTCTTGCATACCATAACTATTAAATATTAAGATTATGTATTACATTAGTTCCCAAATTTTTATCATTAACAAGAATTTCAATCATTATATAGAGCTACAGACTTTTAATTCTCTTACATACCATGACTATTAAGATAATTAGTCAATGATTTGTAGTAATATTCACATTTTATTCATCAAAGAATGAAAACCACATTTAATGTTGTAAGTTGCTCAGTACTTTTACTTTTTTGACGTAAAGAGGAATGTGAATAGAATAATTTACTGGTCCCTTGCAATTCATAGGTGAGGAAATCATGCCTAGACACTGTAGTGTTGCTGGATGCCGGTCCAACTATGATGGAGAACAACATACCTCAACTTTTACTATTCCTAAACAAGAGCCCCAGCGCAGCGAATGGCATTGGAAAACTAATTAACTGAATTTTTTTTTCGACTTTATTGATGCAAATGTGTTTTACATGAAAAATATAAATACCTCCTCAAACAACTGCTTCCCACAGAGGTCTGACAGGAGCCTGCCAGTGTAATATGCCTTAGAGGTCTGAGAGGAAGGTGTGATCTCAGCAGAAAGGCGCAATACAAACATCCATGCCTTACCTGGGACTTCAATTCATGTTCCTTTGATCACAAACACAATACAATTTGTTTGGCCTAGTTTTGAAGTTGAGAGCATGAATTATTTGATATTTTAATTACTTATATTTAATACTTTTGCAAATTGCTATAAATGTGTGGATGATCAGGTTAATTACTGAATGCTAGCATTTTTCATATCATAAACTGGGTTCGAGCCCCGGGTAAGGCATGGATGTGAATGTTGTTTTTCTGCTGAGGTCTTGCCATCTGCTCAGACCTTCTACTATGGCATGTAAACTGACAGGCTCCTGTCAGACCTATGTGGCAAGCAGTTGCTTGAGGGGGTACTTTTTTATTTTTAAGGGGCAAACCAGATATTTGTCGTTGCCCACAAAAATTGTCGAGTCCATGTTTGATATTCTTTGCACAAACAATTCTCTTGGCAATCTTTTTTGTTTTTGAGCTAATAAGTTTTATACGTTGAAGGGAAAAGTAGTTTAGACATAAATATGCTATCAGCACTTGTTTGAACTGCAAAATTTGTACTTGTATTCTTATTCATAATATATATATTTCATATATCTAGGTAGAGTAACTATGTATCCATAGGAACAGGTTTTATCCGTCTTTAGAGTATATCATGTCGATCACAATTTTTGAAATTGAAAATGTCAATAAAAGGATGATTATTTATTATTTTATGTAGATCAGATAATGGATGTTACTATTAATGGCTTAGTCAGATTGAAATCCAATATGCAAAAGATATTGTTGAACCCAAAACCTGTTATTTTTCTTTCTAATTTAATGAATTTCTTCTAAATTTAAAACCCTTTAATTTTTGGTTATTCTATGGAAAAAAAAAATATTTTCATGTTGTTTTTATGTCCATGAAATAGCAGATAATGTCATTAAAGCTTAAATTCAAAAATAGTATGGAAACATTAAAATTTAATTAATCAGATATTAATTTATATTGCTGAATACTTGTAGTGAGAGTGGACTTTCAGTTTATAACCATTACCTAATGAAAATTACAGTTTTATTTACAAAATCATTCTAAAGGTTTATAAAAAAATCTAATGCAACACAAAATACAAAAAAAATACCCCCTCAAGCAGCTGCTTGCCACAAAGGTCTGACAGGAGCCTGTCAGTTTATATGCCATAGTAGAAGGTCTGAGAGGACGGCAGGACCTCGGCAGAAAAACGACACAAACAGCCATGCCTTACCCGGGACTCGAACCCAGGTCCCTTAGATCAGTAGCCAAGTGCGCTAACCACTCGGCCATGTACTATGTATATATTAGAATACTATGTGTCTACCAGTTGTTTTTTATTAACCTCTGAATGGCACTTCCTTTCATACAATGGGTTAAATGGACAGTTCCCAAGGGCTGATAGTTTAGGGGAGGCAGCACACTGGAGAGGTGGTAGCCTCCCATCAAGGCTATCCAGAGTGCTCTTTAACATACACAGGGTATGGAGCCCATGGCTTAATGTCTCATTCTATAGATGGTGTCTTTTCCAAACCCATCAGTGTCCCCTATTGACAGATAAGATCCCAGATGGGATTCAAACCTGGGAACAGCAGATTATGAATCTGGCATTCTACCAACTGAGCCACACCTGCCACTGTGCCACCAAGAGTTTTACTGGATTTTCACACGACAATACAGCTCTATGAGGTTGAGAGTATTTATGGACTGTAATTTAACAGTATTATATATATGAATATATATAATGCTTGCTTTATCTGGCTGTGATTGCTAGCTAGAGATTTTCGAAAAGAAATATAATATATGTTGATATATATGAGCACATAATACATTTCTATAATTATAAAGAAGAAAAAAAGTTGGTTGTGGATTCAATATTATCTGTTGCATATTGGTATCCAGTTCCCAGGTTTGAATTCCCTAGTCAAGTCACTCAAAAAAAATTATATCATTTGGCAATTTTTGTACCTTGAACTTAATATGCCATTTACAATAATCTATTAATTTTGACTTTGCAAACAGCAATATTCTCTGTCTTAACATATTTATTACCTGAGCCTATGCAGTAAATAAATTATGCATGATTAACTAATGTGTTCTCCCATTGTTATGCTTCAGGCTCATACATGTATTTGAAAGATGTAAAATTCGTATTCTCTTTAATTCATTTTCTCCTATTCACCTGAAAATACATAACCTTTAGAACCTTTAATATACCTTTTTAAAGAGTTATGAAAGCTGAATTTTACCAATATTCTGTGAAGGAAAAATGACACTAATTTTTATACCGTTTTAAACTGTTGTAACCAACAAGTTATTTTTTTTGGGTTCAACATTATCTCTTAGATATAGGTGTCCAATCTGACTAGTCATCAGTTTGCAACACCCATTATTTGCTCTAAATAAAATAATCATCCTTTTACTGACATTCTGTTTGAAGAAATATTATCTATATTATATATTGCTTATTTCAGATGGTTCATGAGAATTAGGTTGTATTGATCATTTTCAATATTAAATGACTGATCAGTTAATAAAATTTTGTAACTTCATAAATATGACTTTAAAAATAATGTCAACCTAGTCAAGTGTTTGCTTTTGAGTTGCTTATGTTGTTTATTATCATTAGAAATTCGGTCAGAAATTTAAACAAATTTATTGAGTGCCAAGAATGTTGGCAAAATTTAGTGTCTGAAAATTACTTTTGCAGTATATTATGTTCTTTCAGAAGCTGTGAGGTGTTATGCGAGTGCAAAATTAATGAATTTTAGGATATCTTTCATGTTCTAGATTATGTATGAGTCTTTTAGAAAGAGATACATAATTTTCATTAAAATTAATCTACTAGATAAATGTTTTATAATGAACTGATATTACATGATCTACTATATTTCTTGTCACATCTTCATTGGGCATCTTTTATGAGTTGAAAAGAAACAAAAAAAAGTGTAGTGAAATATTTACTTAAATATATTCCAAAGCTGTGATATATACACTAGTATATTGTTAAAATCAATATGCAGAAAATCTTAATTTTTTATGAGTTTTGTTATTTTCTGTATCATATTCTAAAATATTACTGCTGAATACAGTACAAGTTTTATTCAAATCTGTATATTCCTCACTGTATTTGCATTATGTTGCCTCAGGGACATTTTGCCCATGTTTGCACATGAAAATAATTTGTTGTAAACTACATCAAATAACGATGAAAAATATGTTCATTCCTATCAAATATGCTGTTTCTGTTCATTAAACTGTCCTATTAAATGTGGCAATCAGAAGTGCTAAGCAGTCACTTTATTATGTACACTCCGGTCAATAGGGCACAGCAATTTTTTCATTGTGCTTTTCATAGGAAAATGCAATTGAAAATAAACCATTAAATCTAGGTTTTTAGAAATATGAGGTTCAGTATTTAAATAGTTATGAAGGTAGAAATATTTAACTTAGCTCGTTCAAAATTGATGGAAATTAGTATGTGAACTACTAAAATGTATTCATACTTTTCACAGTATTTATCTTACTAAAGTTTAATGTACCGGTTATTGCTTCCATTTCAACCTGTTTACGCGACAGCAGTTATATAAATGGAATAACTGTTATTAAATATTCCATAATTAAATACCAAACGTGCAACGTAGCTACTGTCACAATTTTCCTTAATAATTTTAAGAAGTTATTGCACTGTAAAATCTCGATTACTGCTTGCATATCATGGAAATTTATCTAATAAGTGACCACTGAAAGTATATATTTTTTAAATTATATTTGAGTCGGGCGATTTCTTTTCCAAAAGATTAAAAAAATGTACTCAATAAGTAAATATTAAGGATACCGCAACTGGTAAGTAAATGAAAACCAGTGGGGTATTCTGAATCAATGCCTTGCAGTTGTTAAATGTTTTAAAAAAAAGAATTTAAAAATTATATATATTTGTATATACATATCAAAAACCACCCGTTTAAATACACCTCTGGTTTTCTGATTTTGCTCTTTATTCTAAACACTATAATATTATGCCTTTAATTTTTTTTAAGGAAACTGCTGGTATTTTAAGAATTATCACAAATTAGATTAAATGGAGTATGAAGAAAGGAAAAAAAATAGGTTTCTTGTAAAAATCAGCTAGTTTTAAATTAACTATCAAATTTAAATTCGCTTATATAAAAGGCTAAACAAAAAAAGTGGAAAAAGAATACAGCCATTATTTGTTCTACACAAGGAATTTTTCATGTGATTTAACGATACGAAAAAAAGCGAAATAAAATCGCAAAAACGAGATACAAGGTTCTGTGCGAACGAATCGAGTGGCGTTTGCAGCTACCGGACTAAGTTGATCACGTGACGGTTGAGGATCGCCTCAGTGTCATAGCCTGTCTTTCTAGTTGGCCTTGCGAGGGAGGCGTGTGACGTCAGAATTCGAAATGGCGGACGAATGACCAAATCCGGGGACTTTTTGAAAAGGGGGCGTGGTCAAAAAGTGCGATACCTGAGGGACTTTTGTGGCTCAGTGGTCAAAGGTCGTTTGCCGCTAAAGTGAGTGACCTACTACTCTGGTCCCAGAGAAAATCTCTGAAGGTCGGAGAGAAGAATGTGGAACACCCAAAATTGGCAGAAACGCACAAAATCCTGCTACCGTCCCTACACATCACACTCGGTGTGATTAAAAACTTCGTAAAAGCCATGGACTGGACTGCATCAGCTTTCAAGTACTTGGCTGACAAATTCCCTCAACTCAGCCAAGGGAAAATTAAAGAGAGAATTTTTGTGTGTCCTCAGTACCTCGAGCTGTTTAGAGATCAGATGTTCGACAACCTGCTTCAGGATGACGAGAAAAAGGCTTGGGACGCGTTTCGCCTAGTGTCAACTAAATTCCTCAGGAATGTCAGGGCACACAACTACAAGAAACTGGTTAAGAATATGTCTCTGTATCACAAACTTGGCTGCAATATCTCCTTAAAGATCTACTCTCTCTATTCCCATTCAGATTTCTTCCCTGACAACTGCAGCATGGTTAGTGACGAGCACGGTGAACGTTTTCATCAGGACATTGCAACGATGGAGAAACGATACCTGGAAAATTGGTCCACTTCAATGTTGGCTGCCTACTGTTGGATGCTCGCCAGATTAGATCCTGACCAGCTGTACAAGCGACGGGCAAAGCGACGTCGGAAGTAGAAGCAGAGTTTTACCGATACATGTCATATGTACAGTCGCTTAAATAAATATCCGAACACTATGGTTTATTACAGAATTCAGGAAATAGTACACGAAGGTTGCCAGATCATTAATTTCTAAAAAAAAATCGTTGCCAGATATTTTTCCTGAATTCTGTAATCAACCATAGTGTTCGGATATTTATTTGAGCGACTGTACGTATTACTCTATTATACGTATAAGAAACTATTGCGGATTTCTCAGAAATCGTAGCCAATTTTGCATTTTTATTGTCATATTCGTGTTCAGCACCTTGAAATCTTTAAGAAATGGCTACTTTTACACCTGAGCCATGAATTTTATGAAAATTTGTTGCCCAGTGTTATCTTGGAAGCTATGTAACAGATACTGGTGATATGCGGCGTGAGATTAACAGACGAATAATGATTGCTGCCGAGACTTTTAATAATCTATGGAGAGTGTGGAGAAATAGGAGTATACATCTAAAGACTAAAATTAGACTGTATAATAGTTTGGTTCTTTCTAGGGTTAGTTATGGTAGTGAAACTTGGACACTTTGTAAACAAGATAACAGGAAACTAGATACTTTTGATTCTAGATGCTTACGCAGTATCTTGGGCATTAGGTGGTTCAACTTTGTAACTAATGATGAGGTTAGGCAAAAGAGTTTGCAACCTCCTTTAAGCAGCATATTGTGCAGAGAGAGACTCTGTTGGTTTGGCCATGTTGCCCGTGTGGATAATTATAGATTGGCGAATAGGGTTATGAACAGTGTACCTAAAGGCCTCAGAAAGAAGGGGAGACCTAAGATGCGGTGGGCAGACAATGTCAAACAGGACCTTGTTAGAATTGGTGTGCAGTGGCCAGATGCAGCAGATTTAGCTCAGAACAGATGAGCTTGGAGAACTAAATTGCGCGCTCTGGTTGGACCTCCGTAGCCCATGGCTGCTTGAGGATGATGATGATGATTATCTGCAAAATATGTGCTGAAGTGTTTTTTGTTGATTCGGATATCGATTTTCTATTTCAGCTTTCGGAAGTGATAATAGTTAATGCCAGAAAAGTATCTAATATGTAAATGACATTAGAAATGACATAAGAGAAGAAACTGTTGCTTTGAAATATGGCATAAAAATGTACAATGATAGTTTTAGAAATGATCTAAATAAGAATAATGATAATATTACGACTGATAAAAAGGGAACAGAAAGATCCCTGCAACTCAGTTGATAAACTGAAAGGGGAAAATCAGGCATTTTGCAGCGAAATTAGTGCCATGAAACAAGGGATCAAAGAAATTAGAAAAGATGAAAATGAAATAGAAGCAAGATCAGAAGCAAATAACATTGATCTTGTAGAAATACTTGAAAAACCAGGTGAGATATAAATAATAAAAACTGAAGAAGTTGTTAACGTATTGAAAATAGGAGAAAAATGATCAAATTGAAATGGCTCATAGAGTTCCAAAAATCAATCAAAATAAATCTAACCCAATTACAGTTAAATTTAAGGATAAGAAGATAAGAGATAAATGGATACTAATAGCATAGGTAAATAAGAATTTTACAGCAATTGTGATAAGTAGTAAATTTAGGAATAATAATAATATATACATAAATGATTACCTACCAAAATATGTAAAAAAAACCTCTTTTTTGTAGTTAAACAATTCAAGAAAAAGAATAAATACCAGTATGCATGGATAAAAGAAGGCAAAATCTTTTTAAGGAAGTCTTCAAAATTAAGAATATTTAGAATAAGAGATGAAGATGACTTATTGTCATTAATATAAAAAGATGATTAATATTTTATGATGTGTTATATAGTATGGATTTAAAGATGATTAATATATTATGATGTGTTATATAGTATGGATTTAAAAGATGATTAATATATTATGATGTGTTATATAGTATGGATTTAAAAGATGATTAATATATTATGATGTGTTATATAGTATGGATTTAAAAGATGATTAATATATTATGATGTGTTATATAGTATGGATTTAAAAGATGATTAATATATTATGATGTGTTATATAGTATGGATTTAAAAGATGATTAATATATTATGATGTGTTATATAGTATGGATTTAAAAGATGATTAATATATTATGATGGGTTATATAGTATGGATTTAAAAGATGATTAATATATTACGATGTGTTATATAGTATGGATTTAAAAAGATGATTAATATATTATGATGTGTTATATAGTATAGATTAAAAAGATGATTAATATATTATGATGTGTTATATAGTATGGATTTAAAAGATGATTAATATATTATGATGTGTTATATAGTATGGGTTTAAAAGATGATTAATATATTATGATGTGTTATATAGTATAGTTTTAAAAGATGATTAATATATTATGATGTGTTATATAGTATGGATTTAAAAGATGATTAATATATTATGATGTTATATAGTATGGATTTAAAAGATGATTAATATATTATGATGTGTTATATAGTATGGATTTAAAATATGATTAATATATTATGATATGTTATATAGTATGGATTTAAAAGATGATTAATATATTATGATATTTTATATAGTATGGATTTAAAAGATGATTAATATATTATGATGTGTTATATAGTATGGATTTCCCAGAGGTAAAACAGAGTTTAGATTTAGAAATAAATCTTATTCTTAAGGATTTTAATTTTCCAATATGTTTGGAGCATAAAAATAT
Source organism: Ryuthela nishihirai (assembly GCA_038380435.1). Taxonomy (NCBI): domain Eukaryota; kingdom Metazoa; phylum Arthropoda; class Arachnida; order Araneae; family Heptathelidae; genus Ryuthela; species Ryuthela nishihirai. The sequence goes on from JAWZYU010000038.1 coordinate 83,306, forward strand.
TCTTGTAGATTTAGTAAGCTTTGCATTTTGGAAAATAGTACATTACTTACAATGTAGTTTAATTCTTTTTCGTGTTCCAAAGACAGGTTTGTTCCTGATACATTTTGTTAAAAACTGCTGTAGAAACAAAAAAGATTTTACTCTTTCTAACTGACTATAATAAATAATTAATTGGAATATTCTTATAGCCTGGTGCAAATGGGTAAAATAATCATCTACCTTATTTCTAAATATCTATTGTAATATATGGTGAGCAAAAATGTGACTATTGAACAAGTAATTGTGAACAGAAGGAGAAAAAGAATTTAATTTTGTAGATAATGCTTTTGAAATTCCTAGTACCATCATAGTAAGGGATACAGAAAATAAATCTGACATAATACGACGTTTTGCTTCTAATAACATATCTGAATGTCAGAGCTTCTTTTCTGTATGCTTAATTTATATGATTAAATGTAGGAAACAAATTCTAATTTAAATTTTTGCTTTCCACATAAAACTGATAATGCTTTTGCAATACAATGTTATTGATTTTGAAACATTACAAAAAACTTAAAAAGTCTTATAAAACATTACAATGTCCTATTTAGGAGAAGAATTGCTCAAAACAATGCTTTCAGAAGAGGCTAACATGCAACTTTTAATTGCGTTGGTAGTGGTTTTGGAGGACAGTGGAGGACAACCTTCGTGTCACGTGACACGAAGGTTGCCAGATCACTAATTCCTAAAAAAAAGTTGCCAGATATATTTTCTGAAATCTCTAATCAACCATAGTGTTCGGATATTTTTTTGAGCGACTGTACATTGACACGTTGAAGACAGAAGAAATATATATTATTCTAGTGAGGGTTATATATGCTTTTAATACCTATACAAGAGAAGCAGTTCAGATGAAAAGATTATTTCGAAATGTTGCTGAGTATGAACTATATGAAATTTGTAATTTCCTTGCTTTATCATTTTTTTTATTGGAGTAGGATATGAAACATATTTTAAATACACTGATACTGCTTTTTAAAGATTTAAGCATATGTTCTCTTTCTACGTATTATGGAAATTGGTAGTATGTCTTTTGTGTAAATTGGATAAATAAAACAAAACTTAGAACTAAGATACTTAGAGATGACTATTTAGAGTTAAGAGTAAAATTATTTGAAAGAGGGACTATTAACATGCATACATGAAATTTGTGAAAGACAAAGAATTGTCTACTGATGTATACATTGTGTGAAGGGAGGTTTTTTATTGTGGGAAGGGTGTATGTATTATATAGTTATATTCGTTAAGCAATTTTCCTTTCTTCACTCAATATACTAAGAGTGTCTAGGATAAAAATTCAAAATGTTGAAATGACGATTATTGATAAGAAAAGAAATTGTGAATGTGAAATTTGTCAAAAGAATTATTTGGAGATAGCTGTTTCCCCCATGATAGACAATTTTATATAGGACGAGTGTCGCCATCTAGTGGAGTTGGTATGATTAACTCTTTTATTAAACTTAATATTTTTCTGGTTTGGAAAGGGTTAAAAAATAAATCTGTGATTTAGGCAAATGGGTTTTATTAATTATCCTAAAGGCACTACAACTTAAGATTTTTTATTGTTTTGTTTTACAATTGTCATAGAAAGTGTAGGTACTTCTGTAGAAGATGAAATTTAAAATATAAAATCAATAACTCTATCTATTTTTGTGAATATGGGAATTATATTTTAAATGAATCCTAAATGTGTCTGTAATTAACTTTAATATCAGAAGCAGGGGCGTATTCATGGGAGGATGTGGGGAGGCTCCCCCCCCCCCCCCCCCAAGTAACTCAGAGTTGGCAAAATTCGAAGCGACTTCGTAAAATCTAGGTGAGTTGTGAAAATTTGTAATATTTTTTTTGGAAAATTAAGCGGAGTTGTCAAAATCGAGGCAACTTGGCAAATCTAGGGCAGTTTGGAAAATGGAGAGACGGCAAAATTTAGAGCAGTTGGCAAAATTCGAAGCCACTTAGTAAAATACAGGTGAGTTGGCAAAATCTTAGGGAGTTGGCAAAATTCGGAGTGACCTGGTAAAATCTTGGGGAGTTGGCAAAATTCGGAGTGACTTGGCAAAATCGTGGGGAGTTGGCAAAAATTAGGTGAGATGTAAAAATTAGGATTTTTTCTGTAAAATTATGGCGAGTTGCAAAACATAGGGAGTTGACAAAATCTAGGGACAGTTGGCAAAATCGTGGGGAGTTGGCAAAATTCAGGTGAGATGTGAAAATTTGGATTTTTTTCTGTAAAATTATGGCGAGTTGGCAAAATCTAGGAGAGTTGGCAAAACTTAGGGAGTTGGCAAAATCTAGTGGCAGTTGGCAAAGTCTAGGGGTAATTGGAAAAACTAGGGGCAGTTGGCAAAATTCGGAGTGACTTGGCCAAATCGTGGAGAGTTGACAAAATTCTGGTGAGATGTAAAAATTGCAATCTTTTTTCTGTAAAACTATAGCGTGTTGGCAAAATCGAGGCAGGTTCGCAATATCTAGGAGAATTGGCAAAAATTGGGGGAGCTGTCTAAATTTAGAGTGACTTTGCAAGAATTAGGTGTGATGTAAAATTGGGATTTTTTTCTGTAAAATTGTGGCGAGATGGCAAAATCTAGGGCAGTTGGCAAAATTCGAATCCACTTGGTAAAATATGGGCGATTTGTGAAAATTGGGATTGTTTTTGTGAAATTAAGAAGAGTTGACAAAATCGAGAAAACTTGTCAAAATCTAGGGAAGTTGGCAAAACTGGAAACCACTTGGTAAAGTACAGGTGAGTTGTAAAAATTGGTATTGGTTTTGTGAAATTAAGGAGAGTTGGAAAAACCAAGAACTCTTGGCAAAATTTGAAGCCACTTGGTAAAATACATGGCAGTTGTGAAAATTGTGCCTTTCTTGTGCTATTAAGGAGAGTTCATAAAATTCGAAGAGATTTGGGCAATTCAGAGAAGATGTAAGAATTGCGATTTTTTCTGTGAAATTATGGCGAGTTGGCAAAATCTAGAGTAGTTGGCAAAATTCGAATCCACTTGGTAAAATATAGGCGATTTGTGAAAATTGGGATTTGTTTTGTGAAATTAAGGAGTGTTGGGCAAATTGAGGAAACTTAACAGAATGTAGGGCAGTTGGCAAAATTCGAAACCACTTGGAAAATACGGGCGAGTTGTGATAATTGGGACTGGGTTTGTGAAATTCAGAACAGTTGACTAAAATCGAGAAAACTTGGCAAAATCTTGGGGAGTTTGAAAAGTTTGAAGTGATTTGACAAATTTAGGAGAGATGTAAAGATTGGGATCAGTTTCGTGAAATTAAGGAGAAGTGGCCATATCAAGGGAAAATTCACACTGAATTGCTATAATTCACACGAGATGTAAATATCGGAATTATTTCTGTAAAATTTTGACTAGTTTGAAAAATTGGTTAAACGTTAAAGTTAAATGGCAAAATGCAGGAGAGTTGTGAAAATTCCCCCCTCACCCCCCCCCCCCCCCAGCGAAAATCTAAGTAAGTTTGCTCAGTTGGCAAAATTTGAATTTCGAGTTGGAAAAATTTTTGATTTCTCTCTCCCCCCCCCCCCAACCATAGTCCTTCGCTACGCCCCTGATCACAAGTTTGAGGCAAAACTTTAACGAATCAATTGCTCTAATGGAGCAGATGGATTACAGATTTCATGTGATATTGTTGTCTGAAATATGAGTGAAAATTGAAGAGGTTGAATTATATAATATAGAAGAATACATAAGTTATTATCAGTGTAGGGAATCTAACTAATCATGAGGAGTATTAATATATATTAATTAAGGAATACATTCTTTTACCCAGCTAAGTTTTCATATATTAAGGGCAGATGTATTGCATCTGCATTCTGTTTCCTGTATCTACAAAAAGCTTTCGATACAGTAAATCAGGAAATACTGCAAAAAAACTCTTTGCCAACGATATAAGAGGACATATTTATAATTGGTTTAAAAGTTACCTTTTAGCAATAAGCCAGGCGGTAAAAGTGAATAAAGAAATAAGTTCGTTTAGGGCAATTCAAAAAGCTGCACTTCAAGGCTTTATATTGGGTCCTATCTTGTTCCTTTTACATTAATGACTTATGCGATTTGCAATTAAGAGGATCATTAATATGTTATGCCGATGATATTGCAGTAGTTTACGCAGTAGATAATAAAAAAAACCCTTAAGCAGCTGCTTGCCACAGAGTTCTGACAGGAGCATGTCAGTTTATATGCCATAGTAAAAGGTCTGTGAGGATGGCAGGACCTCAGCAGAAAAACAACACGTACATCCATGCCTTACCTGGGGCTCGAACCCAGGTCCCTTAGATCAGTAGCCAAGCGCGCTAAACCACAGCAGATACTCTTTCAGTAATGGAAACAAATGTAGAAAATGATCTTTAAAAAAATACGTAGATGGCTAGTTTTTAATAAATTAAACTTGAATATTAACAAAAGTAAATTTCTTTATTCTGAATTCTTAAAACACATACTCTAATAGAAATTAAATATCATGATGTTAATTGCATTCTTAATCACAATTGTATAAGCCCTAAATTAGAAATAGTATGTGATTACAATTATTTGGGGTTTGAAATGGATTCTTCTTTAAAATGGAGGATTGGTGCAAATACGATAACAAAGCGGTTAAGGTACATAGTGTTTAAATTTTATCGTATTCAAAATATAGTAGATAAGAAATTTTTAACAGTATTATATTATGCCTGGGTGCACTCTAATATACAGCATGGTTTGTGAAGTTGGGGAGGAGATTATGATATAAATTTCTATAATTTATTTATGGTACATAAAAAATATTTAAGTTAGTGTTCAATGTTAATTTTCCTTTACTTTAACTCATCTTCTGTTAATTCATTTTCATCATATTAGAAATATTATTATCTATAAAATTTTGTTGCTTTTATATCAAAATGGGTAGAAAGTAAGCGTACTGAATACAATTTACGAGTGAAAGGAGTAATGTTTGAAATACCGTTGGCAAAGAAGAATATTCCCCAGAGGCACTTCGCTTATTTGGCACCAAAATTTCACATTTCTTTATCACTTGATATGAGAAATGAAATGACTGTCTTCAAAAAGAAATTGCATACATATTAGTAGTTTGTTCACACCCCACCGAAGTCCCTTTTCACAGTGCTTAACCCCTATGACGTCACCGGTCACGCCCCTATGACGCAACATGACGAAATAAATTACATAATCATTACTTAGCAGACCACGCCCCCTTATTAATAATTAATAATTAATAACATCTTCTCCCCTCAGTGGCGCCATCTGTTGACAGTGACAAGTACTATTTTCCCAAAAAACCCTTATTTTATGTCTAATTCCTCGTTTTCGGACCCCCCGGTTGCCCCACCTATATTTTAAGCCCTTCCCCTTATGAAAAACCACCTGGCGCCATCTGTTGACAGTGAGAAGTACTATTTTCCCAAAAAAACCTTATTTTAAGTCTAATTCCTCGTTTTCGGACCCACCCACTTATATTTTAAGCCCTCCCCTCCTCTTGCAGATCCTCTGGTTGACCTTTTAAGTCCTACCTATATTTTAAGCCCCCCCCCCCCCTCCTTTACTCGGCTGATGCAAGTCTCAGAATAAATGCATGGAACAATCGGTAGGTCTCGGAATAATTGTACAGAAAAGGATGATACAAAAATTTAACCGGTGATGTCCAACGCGCATTTTAATACATCTCCTGTATTTAAAAACACCTTCTATCCTTTACAAGACCACTCAACTGTTTTCGAATGCAGATCTCAAAGTTGTATTCTTATTAATTAAATACCCATCACATCCCTTCTATTAAAAGTTACCTCTATTAAAAATCCTTTACTGTTCATTTTAGCAGGACTGTTAAACTCTCTCTTTCCTTAAAAATTTATTCGGTGATGTCCAATGCGTATTTTATCTCCTGTATTTAAAAATTCCAGCAGTTTCTAATCCTTTACACTCAAATCTTTTTGAATGCGGATCTCAAATTGTAAATCAAACTCGCAAAGTTGTATTTATTCCTTAGTAATTAAAACCCTTTCTATTAAAAATCCTTTGCAATTCATTTTACCTAGACGGCTAAACGATTTTCTTATAATTAAAATTCCCTGCTATTAAACTCCCTAGTAATTAAGCACTCCTCAAAATTCCCTCACCTTTATTAAAAACCATCCCACCGTTGAAATAAATCAGTTTTCTGTAGATGCGTTCAATCGGAAAAAAAAAATCCTTTCCCCTGCAACGAGATTCGAACGCACTACCGCACTGTCCAAACTCATTTTACCCCGTCCTAGCCGAATGGCTGATGCAGGTCAGTAGTTTCATCACAACCTACGGATCCCTTTGCACAGTGCTTTCCCCCCCTATGACGTCACCGACCGGAAATTGGCCCGTGTTGGTCCACGTTGCCTTCTGAACTTTGACCCCTATGTTGCAATCAAGAGGAAATTGACCCTGGTGTCGCAACTGTTGTGGCGCTCCTTATTAATAATTAATAATTCAAAATTAAAAATTCCTCCCCCTTTTAACCCCTGGCGCTATCTAGTGCCTATGAGGAACACTATTTTCCCAAAAAATCATTATTTTAACTCTAATTTTAAGCCCTCCTTCTCGAATAGTCTCGATTTTTCTTTATTTCAGACTCCCCAATGGTTGACTTATATTTTAAACCCTCTACTTGCAGACCCCCTGGTTGAACTATATTTTAAGCCCTACCTATATTTTAAGCCCCCTCCTTCCCTCGGAACGGTTGATGCAAGCCTCAGAATAATTGCACAAAAACTATGATACAAGTCTCAATTGTAAAAACACCTCCCAAAAGACCCCCTGGTCGACCTATATTTTAAACCCTACCTATATTTTAAACCCCCCCTCCTTCCCTCGGAAAGGCTGATGCAAGCCTCAGAATAATTGCACAGAAAAGGATGATACAAGTCTCAATTGTAAAAACACCTCCAAAAACACCCACCATTGTTGACCTATATTTTAAACCCTTACCTATATTTTAAGGTAGAAGTAGAAGGACAGAGTAACTGTTCAACAGAAAATTAATAAAATCTGGTTTAAATTATTCGTAGGACTTGTATATAAGACCTACCTTGCAATAGACGTTCAGCATCGTGCTTTATTGTGTTTGCATTTGACGCTGATAAGGTTTAAAAATAGATGCTGTCAACAGCAACAACCTTGTTGTTTCCCAGAACCCACATCACGCGATATGGTGCAATCCTTTATCAGCAGGGAGGTCAAGAGGGCGAGTGTCCAACTTCCGGTCCGTGTTATGTTGCAACTGTCCACGTTGCCTTCTCAGATTGAACTTTGACCCCTGTGTCGCAATTGACTGGAAATTGACCTGTGTTGCAATCGTCCACATTGCCTTCTCAGATTGGACCTTGACCCCTATGTCGCAACCGACCATATTTTAAGTCCTCTTCATAGACCCCCTGGTTGACCTATATTTTAAGTCCCCTTCTCGAATTTTCTTGTTTTTCCCCAGTTTAACCCATATTTTAAGCCCTCCCCTCTTCATAGACCCCGCTGTTGATCCACCTATATTTTAAGCCCTCCCCTCTTTAAACCAAATCAGTTTTTGCGCATTTAATCGGTGTCATCCAACGTCCATACTATTTTTAGTACGTCTCCTGTATTTAAAAAAAAATTTGCTTTCGTCACCGTATTTGAACTCGCTACCTCAGTGCCGATAGCTGAAGCGTCATCGCCAGGGAGGGGAGTTTTGCGGAGATAAATCTCAACTTTGGCCCTGCTATCCGCTCGACAATATTTGCTACTGATAAAACGATTTCCTTCATTAAAAATAGAAACTAATTAAATAATGAGGTATCACTGGGAAAACACTGGGAAGAACACAAACTGATTTCGTGCTAAAACATCTCCAGATTTCAGCTTACTTGAAAAACTATTGTTAGAAATGAACCAGTGACTTGAATCACTCAACTTCCATAAGAATATACAATTATGGTACAGTGTCGGGAAGAAATACGTTTCAACGAAATTCAACTGCATGTATTACGATCAGAAATATAATTTAGTGGACAAAGTTTAAAATAGTTATTAAATGGTACCTTACAGTGCAAGTGTGCTTCAGGCGAAAAGCCTCCCCTTCGAACACTGCACCCCGTTTTTCCGAAGTAACTGTGTCACAAGTCTTCCTACATCATCCCTAAACAGAGAATCGAATTCAGTGTGCAAGAAGATCAAGATCTCATTTGAAGGAGCACATAGTGGATACTGTACTCCATAGTGAAATGAACATTGGCCTCTTGCGGGACCTAGTTATATCCCTACTCCAAGAGAATTACTAATGAAAACGTACTATTGTTATTGTATGTAATTCCGGCAAAAAATGTTTTGTCTGTTTTAGCCACTTTGTATCCTGCAATAGGAAACACTGATCACCTTAACAACTATATACATTTAGAAGAAAACACATCAGGTCTAATTTTTCCTTTAACAATAAATCAAATATCTAAATTCGAAAAAATTAACATTTCTGTCTGGATACGAGAAAGAGATGTTCCCACTCTACATCACACCATTCAGATTTAAAGCGCACGCAAATCTCTTACTGTTATCAGACGATGAAAAGCAGCATTATTGTTCCATTAAGAATTTGTTTCTATGAAATTCAAACGGAGAATGCTGTTTTCCATATTATAGGGAATGCAATTAATACCGATTCCTTGCAGATGGCTGTCCTTTAGGTTATGAAATAATCTTATTAGAACACTTAAAATTGAGATGACACACATTAGCACAAAAATCCAGTTGTTTCAAAAAAGAGGCCTCTTTTTTAAAACAAGGATTTTTCAGTAGTATTACGTTTTATCACCCTTCGCCCCGTTGCGCGAAACAACAGGATTTCTATCGCTTCAGGTTATGTTTCAGCTGTTAGTATCTCTCCACTTCGTTCTTAACGCATCAGGATGTTGTGTTATTCTAAGTTTGAAATATTCTCGGTTGAATGTTCTCTTCTGTATTAGCAAAACACACACACACACGCTTTGTTCGTTACGGGATATGTGACAGGAAACGTAAGACGTAACGTAAGACAGTCGTGTTCAAAAAATATTCGAACGTGCTGAAGAAAAATCCTTACATCTCCTGAAATATGAGTCTCCTGAAAAATAAGATCTGTGATGAAATATTTTGCATAACCACTAGTCTCGTTTTAAATTGTTAGCTTCTTCTGTAACAAGCAAGTGTCCGTAAGACAATATGTTTATTCTTGCATGTGAACAAACACACACACACATACGATAACATATACACATAAAGATGAAATACACACAGAAAGAGAGAGAGACAAACATGAAGTCGTATACACATACAGAGAAACGACTATGTACACACAGACATCTTAACACATACGCACGAAAATGTATATATATAAAGAAACAATAACATACATGAACACACACACACTCACATACGCACACATACACGATTCAATGAAACACACACAAACACATACACCTAGAGAGAAACAAACATGCAGACACAGTTACATCTTGTCATATATGCACACATCTACACGTACACACATTTCGTAGTAACATACATATTTACACATAGACACAAACACAGACACAGAGAGAGAGAAACAAACATACAGACAAACATACGTACAAGACAGTGTGCTTTAGTGTAATGTTGTGCCCTGTGAACTAAAGAATCTTTCTCAAACCCAAACAGTATAACTTTCACGTAGGTTCTGATATCAAAGTTGAGGTGCTTTCCTGCAGTGGAGCACCACCATGGGCTAAAATTCTTTCTCAAACCCAATCATAGCGTGTTTTTTCACAGATGTGTTCCATTGGTAGTGATCGTTATCTCTATAGATTTAAATATGAAGCATAGCGTGCGTATCATCTTTGCATGAAATCGCTTATAATGAGACAATATTTCCTTTAAAAGTGTGCTAGAGATATTTGGAGGTGATTCAGCCACACATTTAGGGTATTTTAATGTTTTGAAAGCAATTCTGTATTTCCCGGTGTGTATTTATCTAATTTTTTACAGTTGTTTTTTCAGCTATTGGAACTTATTTTGAAGTTATTCTGTCATGCGTCCACTGCATTTGAAGATATTTTGTCGTTCATTCATCAAATAATTTTAGCTCTTGACAAGAAAATGGGGTGAAATACATGAATATAATAAAAAAAAATTAATTTAATGGATAGTGATTTTTCTAGATCCTAGTACAGTAATATTTCATGTGAGAGGATGTTGGGATCTTGGTAGGAAAACAACACAAACTTTCATGTCTTACTATGGATCTCAGACCTTGGCTTTGTTAGATAAGAAATAACTAACCTGCTGTCTATGAGATAGATTAGAAATATTCTCATGCAGGAAAAATAACTAAACAAACATGAAATCCCGTGTTAGATTGTTTTAGATTGTAGTGAAACAGGCTATCTTTGTCGAAAAACTTGTGTTTGCAGCGAAAAATAGCCATCTTCACCCACACTTATGCACTTATTCATGCGGTGCCCCGTGAACTAAAGAATCTTTCTCAAACCCAAACATTATAACTTTCATGTAGGTTCTGATATCAAAGATAATGTGCTTTCCTGCAGTGCAGCACCCCCATGGGCTAAAAATCTTTCTCAAACCCTATCATAGCGTGTTTTTTTACATACATATTGCTGATGTGTTCCATGGGTAGTGAACGTTATCTCTATAAATTTAAATGTGAAGCATAGAGTGCGTATCTCTTTGTATGAAATCGCTTATAATGAGACAATATTTCCTTTAAAAGTTAGAAGTTATTAGTATGAACTAAAAAAGTGGTGATGTATACACTATCTGATCATTAAAATCAAACTTTAGCAAGTTAATATATCATTCTCTAGCTAGCGAGTCCGAAATTAGTGTCTTTGCTTTAAAAATAAATACGCCTTCACGCAGCTAATTGTCGTAACAGTTACAGGATTTTTTCATACGACCCAGTAGAAGGGGGTGAGAGGATGTCGGGATCTTGGTAGGAAAACAACACAAACGTTCATGTCTTACTATGGATCTCAAACCTTGGCTTTGTTAGGTCCGAAGTAACTAACCTGCTGTCTATGACATAGATAAGAAATATTCTCATGCAGGAAAAATAACTAAACACACATGAAATCCCATGTTAGATTGTAGTGAAACACCCTATCTTTGTCGAAAAACTTGTGTTTGCAGCGAAAAATAGCCATTTTCACCCACACTTATGCGCTTATTCAAACGTACCGAGGGGAGCAGAAACTCTGAAAAGAGATAGCGGCTTGGAATAACCGACGAGAGTGCTTACATTACGTTTTATTGGTGGTTGAAGTCAGAGAATGCAAAGTCAGGTCCAGCGGATCGATTCTGGGACTCAACTTTTCATGAAAATACTGAAAATATTGTTGTTTTCTTATAAACACTGAGTTTTCAGATTTTGAATTTCCAAACTTCTGTGGTTCTTTGCTGATGTTTTCTATATGCAAAGTATTCTGTGATATTCGTCCATCCGTGTGTACGCAATGTAGTATAGAAATGTGTATTCTCATGCAGGAAAAATAACTAATAGTGAAAACAACTTGTGTTTGCAACGAAAAACAGCCAACTACACCCACACTTAGCGCTACGTACCAGGAAACTATAGAACCAGGAAATCTGAAAAGAGCGTGAGATAGCGGCTTGGAATAATCGTCGAATAGTCGTTTTTTTCTATCTTACAGTATTTGCGTTGTAATTTTCTGTTTTGAAGCGATTTTTTACAACCATCCCACTACATTTTTATACTTTCTCTCTCGTCACAGTATGTTTTACAGTTATTGTGCCTTCCACTTCCAAAGAATTGTGAAAATATTCACCTATCCACTGAAATGTGTGTGCATTTACAGATATTCCAACACTCTTTACATTTTAGTGATTCTCATTGACTTTACCAACCATTTCGTTGTTTTTCTAATTTTCGTTTATGCATGTAATTTGATTTAACGACCTAGTCACATGGTGTATCATGGGTAAAGTACTACCCATTTCATCTCTTTTCAGGTTTGTATGACAGTAAAGCAAACTTGCAATCAGTTTTTCATTCTAAATACTTGTTGTCTGCATATCACCGAAATTCCTCCTCGTATGCCTTCCAAAAAGGTACATTGTAGGTTATCAACTCTAGTATTTGTCATCTTCAGGTATGAAGGCAGGAGCTGTGTAAACATAGCAGGGGTCAGTATCTTCCACCAAACACATCAGCTAAGAGGAGCACGTCAGTGTACGCGATATTGGCGTAGGTTTCTTTTTCATGTCGAATGAATATTTTCATTACACAGGTATAGTCTTCTACCCCCTAGCGTTCCTCCGAGGAGCTAATGTGTGTCATTTCAATTTTAAGTGTTCTAATAAGATTATTTCATAACCTAAAGGACAGCCATCTGCAAGGAATCGGTATTAATTGCATTCCCTATAATATGGAAAACAGCATTCTCCCTTTGAATTTCATAGAAATAAATCTTAATGGAACAATAATGCTGCTTTTCATCGTCTGATAACAGTAGGAGATTTGCGTGCGCTTTAAATCTGAATGGTGTGATGTAGAGTGGGAACATCTCTTTCTCGTATCCAGACAGAAATGTTAATTTTTTCGAATTTAGATATTTGATTTATTGTTAAAGGAAAAATTTGACCTGATGTGTTTTCTTCTAAATGTATATAGTTGTTAAGGTGATCAGTGTTTCCTATTGCAGGATACAAAGTGGCTAAAACAGACAAAACATTTTTTTGTCGGAATTACATACATTAACAATAGTACGTTTTCTTTAGTAATTCTCTTGGAGTAGGGATATAACTAGGTCCCGCAAGAGGCCAATGTTCATTTCACTATGGAGTACAGTATCCACTATGTGCTCCTTCAAATGAGGTCTTGATCTTCTTTCACACTGAATCCGATTCTCTGTTTAGGGATGATATAGGAAGACTTGTGATACAGTTACTTCGGAAAAACGGGGTGCAGTGTTCGAAGGGGAGGCTTTTCGCCTGAAGTGCACTTGCACTGTAAGGTACCATTTAATGACTATTTTAAACTTTGTCCACTAAATTATTTTTCTGATCGTAATACATGCAATTCAATTTCGTTGAAACATATTTCTTCCCGACACTGTACCAAAATTGTGTATTCTTATGGAAGTTGAGTGATTCAAGTCACTGGTTCATTTCTAACAATAGTTTTTCAAGTAAGCTGAAATCTGGAGATGTTTTAGCACGAAATCAGTTTGTGTTCTTCCCAGTGTTTTCCCAGTGATACCTCATTATTTAATTAGTTTCTATTTTTAATGAAGGAAATCGTTTTATCAGTGGCAAATATTGTCGAGCGGATAGCAGGGCCAGAGTTGAGATTTATCTCCGCAAAACTCCCCTCCCAGGCGATGACGCTTCAGCTATCGGCACTGAGGTAGCGAGTTCAAATACGGCGACGAAAGCAATTTTTTTTTTTAAAATACAGGAGACGTACTAAAAATAGTATGGGCGTTGGATGACACCGAATAAATGCGCAAAAACTGATTTGGTTTAAAGAGGGGAGGGCTTAAAATATAGGTGGATCAACAGGGGGGTCTATGAAGAGAGGAGGGCTTAAAATATGGGTTAAACAGGGGATAAACAAGAAAATTCGAGAAGGGGACTTAAAATATAGGTCAACCAGGGGGTCTATGAAGAGGACTTAAAATATGGTCGGTTGCGACATAGGGGTCAAAGTCCAATCTGAGAAGGCAACGTGGACGATTGCAACACAGGTCAATTTCCAGTCAATTGCGACACAGGGGTCAAAGTTCAATCTGAGAAGGCAACGTGGACAGTTTCAACATAACACGGACCGGAAGTTGGACACTCGCCCTCTTGACCTCCCCGCTGATAAAGGATTGCACCATATCGCGTGATGTGGGTTCTAGGAAACAACAAGGTTGTTGCTGTTGACAGCATCTATTTTTAAACCTTATCAGCGTCAAATGCAAACACAATAAAGCACGATGCTGAACGTCTATTGAAAGGTAGATCTTATATACAAGTCCTACGAATAATTTAAACCAGATTTTATTCATTTTCTGTTGAACAGTTACTGTCCTTCTACTTCTAGCAAAATACGCGGACCTTGAATCCGATGAGACTTTTTCCCAAAATTAAGGTGGAGGTACCGAATCACGCTAGCGATGGAAGCATTTTTTTTTACCGATTAAACGCATCTAGAGTAAACCGATTTACAACGTTTTATTTCGACTTTGGAGTGTTTTTTAATAAAGGTGAGCGAGAGTGTTTAATTACTAGATGGATCGATTAACAGGATTGGAAAAAATGAATCCCAATGGAGTTTTAATAAAAGGGAATCGTTTTGCAGTCCTGGCAAAATGAATAGCAAAAGATTTTTAATAGACGTAACTTTTAATAGAAAGGGTTTTAATTACTGGGGAATAAATACTGTATCATCCTTTTTTGTGGAATTATTCTGAGACTTGCAATCCGAGGGAAGGAGTGGGTTTAAAATATAGGTAGGGCTTAAAATATATGTCAACTAGGGGGTCTGCAAAATCCAGGGCTTAAAATATAGGTAGGCTTAAAATATAGGTCAACCATGGTGGGTCTTTTTGGAGGTGTTTTTACAATTGAGACTTGTATCATCCTTTTCTGTGCAATTATTCTGAGGCTTGCATCAGCCGTTCCCAGGGAAGGAGGGGTGGGGGTTAAAATATAGCTAGGGTTTAAAATATAGGACGACCAGGGGGTCTTTTTGGAGGTGTTTTTACAATTGAGACTTGTATCATCCTTTTCTGTGCAATTATTCTGAGGCTTGCATCAGCCGTTCCGAGGGAAGGAGGGGGGGTTTAAAATATAGGTAGGGTTTAAAATATAGGTCGACCAGAGGGTCTTTTTGGGGGTGTTTTTACAATTGAGACTTGTATCATCCTTTTCTGTGCAATTATTCTGAGGCTTGCATCAGCCGTTCCGAGGGAAGGGGGGGGGGGTTAAAATATAGAGTTTAAAATATAGTAAATATAGGTCAACCAGGGGTAAAATATAGGTCAACCATAAAATATGCGGCCGCATATTTTATGACCGCAAACGCAGTGAGAAGTCGGAAAATAAGGACAGACACAGAGGTTTCCAGAGTGACATTTATTGCAGATCATTACAACAAATGCTCAAACGTCCGCCCACCAACGTTCATACAGGCGGTACAACAGTGGAGTAGTGATGGCATACCTGCTCATAAACATCGGCCTTGTCACGCACATCGCGGCTCCTACGAACAGTCGGGTTACCAGATCCTCCGCGGACTGCACGGGCGTCTCGTACACGATACTCTTCAAATGTCTCCACAGAAGGAAATTGATACAAGAAAAATCGGGCGATCTGGGGGGGCCACGGGATGAGATCATCACGCCCAATCCATCGGTTCCCAAATGTGGTATTAAGATGCTAAAACGGGCGGTACGTTCGCCCATCGAGGAGATCCGGCAGTAGGTAGGGTCCAATTAAGTAGTCATGCACAATCCATGCCCAGACATTGACAGTGAACCACTGCTGGTTAGAATTTGGACGTGTACCATTGGGTTCTCGTCGAATTTCGACGTGTACCATGGGGATTCTGGCCGAATTTGGACGTGTACCATGGGGTTTCTGCGCATTATGGACATTCACTACGCCTTCACGTGAGAATGTTGATTCTCACGTGAAGAACACATGCGCGGCGAAATCGGGATGTGCGGCACTTTGCTCCAGGAACCACTGGGCGAAATCCATGCGCAGGGGATAATCAACAACTGTCAATGCCTGCACTCGCTGTAAGTGATAGGTGTGTAGCCCTTCTTCATGCGATATTCGCCAGACACTGTTGCGATACACAGCCAACTCCGGTGGAAGATCGCGTGCTTATACCTGGATTATCAGTCACCATAAGCAAGATGTCCTAACTCATAGCTGACGTTGTGACCGTCAGTGGTCGTCCGTCATCATGTCGACTGACGTGGAAGGTGCCTGCCTCAGGTAACTGGCGGTGCAGTCGCGCAAACATTTTTTGAACGAGCACACGGCGCATAGGATATCGTTCGTGGTAGAGTCTCCGCCTCTCTACCATTGAACTCGGCTACGCCGTACATCAGGTGCATATCGGCTTTCTCTGCGTTCGTAAACTGCTCCATCTCGACGCTGAGAATGCTGGTGTTTGGCGTATCCAACGTGTTTTAAGCCATGCCGCCTCGTCTACGCCCCCTACCGGCACCGGGCTGCGTTTGCGGCGGCATATTCTATGACGAATATTGTTAGGTTCGGTGTATACTGCCATCCCCTCACGTTTGGGCCATGAATTCAGGGACACCCTGTATATATACACACACACTCCATCCTGCCCTCTTTTATGTTAGCTTTAAAATCCGACTTTAGTTTCTTTTCGTAGTTAAATATATTTAGTTTTCTTTTCATTGAGAGATTATTTTGCAGATTGACATGTACTGCCTTATCAATCATTTTGGGTCACCATTAGTCACATATTATTTTAGTATCCCCCCACTCCAAAAAAAAATGGTTTATGACTGAGTGAGATTTTTATTTTTATTTTTCAACCCTTAAACTTCACGAATACTTTCTAACAAAATATGAACATTTCCCATAAATCTCCAAATGATTGGCAGCACTAATTTGCCCCTTTTCGTTGAGGGGCATGAGAAAATAAACCTTTGAAATTTAAGCGATTAAAAATCAAATGTTCTTTATGCTATTAAGTAATAGTAAAATATTATCTCGATTTCCACCCATCATCCATTAGCGGAAATTAAAACTTTTATTGATTGAAAAAGTAGATAAATGAAAAACTACATTCTCTTTGAAAAGTAGAT
The DNA here is from genome assembly GCA_038380435.1 of Ryuthela nishihirai. Classification (NCBI taxonomy): domain Eukaryota; kingdom Metazoa; phylum Arthropoda; class Arachnida; order Araneae; family Heptathelidae; genus Ryuthela; species Ryuthela nishihirai. The sequence goes on from JAWZYU010000038.1 coordinate 100,194, forward strand.
TCACCATATGAGATGAGGCAATATGCTTTCATCCAATTTCCATTACAAAGTGCGAACAAGTAATTCTTGTTTCACCATAGTTAATAACTCTATATCTAACAATCACAGGAGACATTTAACGACACATATCAGATGGGAAGATGTAACACCAACAATGCATTTGGGAAAATTGAACTATTTCTGTGAATGCCATTGTTAGCAAGAGTATAAAAGCAGCTGTTCCAGTGTTTTTTTTATTATTAGTCTTCCGAAGAACACGCTGAAGTGGGAGTAGGATGAGTAAAAGACTATAATAAGTAATGAAGTTCCATAGTAAAGTTTCTTCTTTCCGTATCACTTCCTCAGCCTCTCTCATAATTTCCTATGATAGGGTTTCAAACAAATAAATAACATTGGATTGGATCACATCGAGTATGCAGAGGCTATGAACACCGGAGGGGTGTTTCGGATCGCACACCACTATCCAAACACTCTGATTTCGTTGCATATCGCGCCTTTAATTTCAATATTTGGAATTGATTCGCATATGGTGGTGATCACAAGGTTTTCTGATTGCCCTAGACAAGCTTCATATTATTACTCGGTGGTTCGCACTCACATGATATGTTATCTGGTTATTTGATAGCAAAAGCAGAGCCACTGTAGACCGATATTGAGGAAGGTGAATTTATTTGATCTCTGAGGAAGAGAACGGAACCTGAAGTTAAGATGTTTTCCAGAAAACCTGAGTCAGGCAGCACATCTGATAGTTTTCAAGAAATTTAGACACCTAAGACGAGAAATAGCGAAAAACAAATCAATCTGATTTTCTCTTGGTCTAATATAAATATATTTCGTTTTCTTTGCATTTAAAAAGAGTATATCAGCATTTAGCCACGTTCTCATTTTTATCCAGTTATTATTTGCATTCTCTAATACCATGGTTATATTATATTAGAAAATTTGTAGATATTTCAACTTTAATGATGATATATAATTGTTGGGTTAAATCATATTTCCAATATGGAATTACTTCTTGGGGTGGCACATATTATACTAATGTTCATAAATTAATTTTAGCTCGAAATAGAATTAAAAAATGCATATTGAAACAAACTTTTATAAAGAAGTTGATTTGTTAACAGTTAGAAAATCATATATGCCTTCAGTTTTAGACATTTGTTTAAAAATTGGTAGGACCAAAATATAAAATTTGAAAATTATGATACAAGATAGAGTAACTCTGCTAATCTCGTTGAATTCTTACCTAAGAAAACTGGCGAAAAAACACTATATTTACCTTGTGCCGAAATTATTTAATTTCCTGACAAACAACATAAAAATGGAAAAAAAATTACATAGTTTTACTTCAGATCTTCGTAAATGGCTGCTGCATATTGAAAATATTGAGGGGGGGGCTGCAATGAATTTCATATTTTTTAATCATTCGTGAAACTTGTTTCCTTCCATTTGTTCAAATTATTTTGTTCAATTATTTTGTAAATGCTAAAAACGTTTAGATTTGTTGTCAAAAATGATAAATTAGATATTGAGTTTAAATAAATTATAACACAAGATGCAGTAAATCTGTTACTGCATCTTATGTGCGCCGATCACTACTCCGCCGTTGTGCAGCCTGTATCAACGTTGGTGGGCGGACGTTTGAGCATTTGTTGTTGTGATCTCCAATAAATGTCACTCGGAAAACCTCTGTGTTTGTCCTTCATTTCCGACTCCTCAGTGCGTTTGCGGCCGCATATTCTATAACGAATATTGGTGGGTTCGTTGTGTACTACCATCCCCTCACGTTTGGGCCATGAATTCAGGGACACCCTGTATATTCGAAAAGGCTTCGTTAAATACTTTTTTCTTATAATTCCTTACAAAGTAGAGGATAGTAGCATTATATTATCTCATCATCATGTCATATACATCATCAAATATAAGCAAGAAATGTAGGGCTTGTTTGCAGAATACAATCATTTTTCTCATTGATTTTAAATGGTGTATTATGCGAGATTTTATACTTGGTCTATTATTTAATTTACCCCAATATAAAAAAAACTAGTAATCCAAAATATTTCAGTGTCAGGTTTTGACATTTGCTAGCAGAACACTTTTTTTTTTGGTTTTGACACTTGCTAGCAGAAATCACTCACTTAAAGTTAGGGAACATTTGGTTTATTGGTGAAAAAGACAGTAAATTCTGCAAGGAAGATCCTGAGATACATATGTATATATACACAAAACATCTTTTTTTTAAGTTAGCTTAAAAGTCGAACATTAGTATCATTTCAAAGTTAAATATATTAAGTTTTCTTTTCCTTGAGAGATTATTTTGCAGATTGAGATGTACTGCTTTATCACTCATTTTGGAAGACCCTGATTCACATAGTATTTTAACATCCCTCCCTCCAAAAAAAGGGTTTATGATTTAAGTGAGATTTATATTTCTATTTTTCAACCCTCAACCTTCATGAATACTTTGTAACAAAATATGAACAATTCCCAAAAAATTCCAAATGATAATGGCTTGGATTATGTTATTTAACGGTAATATGTCTCAATTTCTTGATTATATTAATAAAAAGTTCACTATTTTTCTATATCAAAGTGTACTTTTCATCACAGGACTTTCATGCATCCCACTTATGCAAAAAAAAAATGGCGACTATTTTGTTAGAGTCAGAAAACTTGACAAAATCTGGAAAAATTGCATAATTATTAATAAAACATACAGATAGAAATTCACATGCTAAAGGAATGATTTACCCCCCCCCCCTCCTCTACATTTAACATATTATTTTAAAACTTTTTCCTCACAAAAAACTTTTTTGCACAAGAATTTGCAATGACAATTTCATTATTGCCACTGCTATTTCAACACGGTTTGGAATTTTCTACAATGAATTTCTGTTTTTTTAATAATAATAAATAAAATAAATAGCCCCTCAAGCAGCTGCTTGCCACAGAGGTCTGACAGGAGCCTGTCAGTTTATATGCCATAGTAGAAGGTCTGAGAGGATGGCAGGATCTCAGCAGAGAAACGACACACACATCCATGCCTTACCCGGGGCTCGAACCCAGATCCCTTAAATCAGTAGCCAGGTTTTAATAGGGCACTCATTTTGTCTTTGCTACTTTTGGTAGCCACAACTGATACATTCTTAAAGATGCATGACTGAAATCTTAGGCTTCATAAAATGTGTTTGTGAAATCTGTTAGCAATTTTATAGTGCTTTTCTCCTTCTGGAAGCCATATTGTTTATGACTTAGTATTTTATGTTTTGTGAAAAATGTGTATAGGATGTTATCATGTGCAGGGTGTTTCAAAATGGACGCAACCCTAAAAATAAGAGAGTAGAACTCACAAGCATGTACATTTTATGCCATAATATTAGTCAGTTGGCATTACTGTACTCAAGGTTAACAACCTTTAGCAGTTGAAAACTTTAGCTTAGAAAGTTATCTTCACAGTTGGACTGTCACCAGCTACTGTTTTCAGGGCGACAAAGAAGTTAAAATCCCATGCCCACCGCATTTGTGTCGTTCATGAACTGAAAGAATCAGGCCATGAAAAACCTTTACGGTACTGTCGTTGGTTTCGTTCTTTTGTTGATGAAAATGGAATTGTGGTGTTGGAGCGTATTTATTTCAGTGACGAGTCTTGGTTTCACTTGGATGGGTATGTGAACAGTCAAAAAAATCAAAATCTATTCTGTGAAAAATATATTCAACAGGTTGAACATCACAGATACTGAGGTATTGTCGAGAATGACGCCTAACTGCAGTAATCGAATAAAAAATCCAAAAGACAAACCTAAGTATCTGTGATGTTCACTGGTACTTATTTCACCCAAAACACAAACCTAAGTATCTGTGATTTTCACCTCTGAATAACTCTGTTAAGGTCTAAAATCGATTACTGCAGTTAGGCGTCATTCTCGACAAAAAACTTATGGAAAGAAACAAATAGAAGTCCTATATAAAAGTGGCAATGAAATTCTGAATCTTCTCCGCTGCATCAGTGGAGTTAAAAAAGGGCCCCCTCAACAACAACTCACTACCTCTACAAAACTCTGTTAGTCTTAGGATCTGCCTAAGCCAGCTCCCCACTGTTCCCATTTCATCGTTACTATCAACGGCAGGCATAGAACCTCTAGATATTAGAATCAAATATCTACTCATGCAAAATGTCTGCAGACTAGTACTTAAGCATGAATGCGAACCGCTCTTTCTGAAAATCAGGAAATGTACAATTCGAGCCCCCTCTATTAAAATTATCAGACATCACCCTATGATGAAGAAATTGACAGAAACATTCAATAAACAAAAAATAATAAAATGCTCTCCGCCTACTTGAGATTGGGAAGCTCCCCTCATAGAAATTGGAGAGCAAGTCTTATTTTCAAAAAAAGACTTGCTATCCAATATTCTTTTTAGAAGCCATCATACATGAACGAAAGAAAACTGATATATGCTTTTTCACTGATGGATCAAAAAATCGAAATATTCAGAAAACTGCTGCAGCTTTCTACTCTCCTACCAGGGGCGGGGGTGGCTCAGTCGGTAGCGCGCCAGGCTCGTAATCTGTAGTTCCCAGTTTCGAGTCCCAGCTGGGTCAGCGTTGAGATTTATCTCCGCAAAATTTCCCCGCCCTGCCCACGGTCAGTAGAGGACACCGATGGGCTTGAAAAGGCCGCCGTCCGTCGGATGGGACATTAAGCCATGGCCCCGTGTGCGTCCCTGTGCACGTTAAAGAACACGCTGGATTGCCTTGACGGGAGGCTACCATCTGTATCCCAAAAGCTGTTCCAGTGGGTCCCCTACCCCCAACTTCCCTGAGCCTTCGGGGTCCTTGTGGCCTGGCCATTTAGTCGATGGTGTGCAAAAAAGTGCCGCTCAGAGGTAAAACAATCCAATCCTACTCTTCTACCATTCAAGAACAGAAACTTATGCTATTAGAGAAAGACATCAGCATAATGGAAGCAGAGCTATATGCTATCCTAGAAGCTATCCGAAGCTGCAAAAAATTTAACCTGGCCCATATATCTACTTTTTCTGACAGCAAATCAGCATTATTAGCAATACAAAAAAGAATAAACCAGAAATACGTATTAGATACAGCTACCCAAATTTTAGAAGAAATTCATCGACAAACAAAAGAAAATTCAAATTCCTTTTGCACTGGACCAACACCACCTAGAGGAGAAGGCCGTACCACTGATTTGTGACGTCAGCATTACTAGACCGGACTGCCGGCAGAATAGATTGAGAGATAGCTTATCCTTGTTAATAGAACTTCCCATTTAGTTTTTGAATATTCACTAGTAAATCATTAAAATAATTTGTTTTCATATAATTAAAAAAAAAATCCCACATTTTTCTAATTTTTTTTTAGAGATAACTTTTTTTTTTGCTTTGACTAGTATTGTAAACCATTAATTACCGTTTCTGATTATACAGATAGCTTTAAATTATTATTTAGATAATAACACTCTTTAAATGTTCGGAAATTTCAAAACTTTTAACGAATTTTGCAAACGATCGATTAATGTATTGAACAAGTACTAAATTTCCACTCTTAAAGGATTCTAGAAGAGCGAAATATATTTAGAAAAAAACTACTTGCTACAAAATACCACAGATATCTATTTTTTTTTCACAAATATGTATGTATATATATATATGAGGTCTAAAACATTATTTAATGAAAACAGTATGTTTCAATATTGCATATGTTAAGAAAAACAACCAACAAATTCCTCATTAAAAAATACTTTTATTTACAATCTGAGAAAACAAATATATATAGGATACACGTTACAATGAAACAAATATTTCATTGTTTACTTTATTTTTAAGAAAATTGTGCAATTAAAACAGGAAAATTCACCAATCATATGGGAGAATTTTTAAGCAATATGAAGGAACTTAATATTGTGCAATACTATTTAAATTGAAAAGGAAAATTTTATGATATTCCATTCATCCCAGTTGAACTCTTTTTTTAAACAGTTTAATAATGAAAGCTGTTTTTAAAATGCATCACATTAATAAAAACTGTTTCTAGGACATCTATGACTTTTAAATAAAAAGAAAAGAAAAATTGCTTTCCCAAACTTTTTCACCCTAATGCATATTAAAACTAATTTCTTCACATAACATAGAAATTTTTATCCTTTTTGCTATCATAATAAACTTTAATAATAGAAAAAAAAAATTCTGAAGAAACATGAAAGCAACATCTAAATACATGTGGTCAAAAGGTTTGAACAGATTCAAAATACAACAGAAATATAAAATACAATGAGTATTATACAATGTAAAGGTCACATTGAAATATCCATATACACTCAGTAATTATGAAACCTAATTCCATGTTATGTCAATGGAAAGCTAATTTCAAACCTTTGTAACTTTGAAAATGAACTTTTATGAAAAAAAAATGAAATGAAGATCAATTAAAAATCTCAATCAAATTTATCTAAATCTATGTTCATTAAAAATCAAAGAATTATGAAAACTGGGATATTTAATATGAACAATGGCTGTTTTAAAATATTGATCTGGGAAGTAGTTGAAATAAGTTAATCTCAAAACAGTATCCCATATTAAATTTTATTAGCATAGTTTTAGCAGAAAATGTAACAATTATTTAAATTTTCACCATCTCTGCAGAATGCGCATTACTGTTTAAGATGTTGATATGTAATAAAATACCCCTTCAAACAGCTGCTTACAACAGAGGTCTGACATGAGCCTGTAAGTTTATATGCCATAGTAGGTCTGTGAGGATGGCGGAAACCCGGCAGAGAAACAACACGAACAACCATGCCTTACCTAGGGCTCGAACCCAGGTTAGTAACCAAGCGAAGCCTCTTTAAATGGAAAGTACTAAAATAAATACTAAATGAATATTATTAGATATAGAAAATTAAGATAGATTTTTAACTTATATATATTCAGTCATATTTTCCCATGAAATGTTTATTTTAGAAATTACAGAGCTTTGAAATTATCTTTCCATTGACATAACATGGGATTGGGTGGTTATAATTAACAGAGTGTATATGGGGTAGTTTCATGGCAGCAAACACAGACTTTTATAACACAGAATTGAAAATATTTATGATAATACATTTGTACATACATGTAATAAGAAAAGATTTAACTTGTAAAATTTGCAGCTATATATATAATTAGTAGAATTGTAGCATCATCAGCAACTCAGATTTAATGACATTGCAAAACTTAAATTAAGTAAAAATAAAGTACTACAAGCAATATATATCAACTATTGAACATTTTACTAACATTGAATAGATAGAATTAGCATCGAAAATTTTCTTATATTTTTATAGAGGTCAAGCTGTTTCAAATGATTCAGTATACTCCAAATGTGCAAATCAAATTGAAGAATTAAAAAAATATCTAGATGTCATTTACATAAAGGTTGATGAAGTGGTAAAAATAAACTACACCAGTAGGTTCTTAATAGGATTCCTTCCCAAAGGCAAGTCGATAAAATAACTTTAAATTTGTATGGTGTCAAAAATATACAGAACAGAAAAAAATGTTTTGCTATTTTGTAAAGAGCATATACTTAACATGCCTGGAAACATATTAAATAAAAACATTATTCTAATCTTGACCTTCTGCAGAGTTTTTTAAACCTTAAGTCATTAACTATTATGCATATCTTAACTGCCATATCTGGTGAAGATACTTTCGAATGCTAAGAGCAACAGGGTATTTTCCCTTTATAAACAGATATTCTTATATTAAAATTTTAATATTACTTTAACTCACTATCAGTGTAAAACCAATTATTAACAAAGAACTTGGAAGAAGAAAATGTGTATCAGAACCAGTACAAGGTTTCTAATAACATAGTCAATCATCTCCCTCCAAGCAGAAACTGACATCCCCCAATGATACAGAAAACATTATTGATCCGATGACCAGGCTAGTTCATAGGCATATCAAACACCCATTGGCAATCACTATTAGAAATTTAAAAAATCCTACATTTGCAAGGCAGAAGAAGCCACAAGGCATGCATATATATTAAAGAAAATCAAGGAATAAATTAACTTCCTAAATCTCCCATGGCTTTTACAAAAACCAAAGATTGACACTTAAGTTTTCTGCTTATAATGTTCTCAATTTAAAGTAATGAAGGAAAAATAATATTCAGAAAATTCTATTTGCAGTTTAATGAGTTTCAGTTGATCATTTCCTCCAGAAACTGGTGGTATATGTTCCAACAGTAAATTATAAATTTCATACCCCACTAAATGAATGTATAACAGAAGCAATGAAATGGATTGGAAAGAAAACCATATACTGTCACATACTGCATCCATACTGAATAGCTGTCCAAACAAAAGCATCCACCCCAAGTGTATACATTGATAAAAAAATTTAAAGACAACCAAAAATATAATTTATCTTCAGGGGTCCAGCCATAAGAGTATAGTGGGAAGTGAAAATGTTGTGGAATTGGCAAAAGATCACTCAAAAGTAACACTAAACACAATATTAAGAAAAACCTACTGACAAGTGCAGATAGAGATTCCCTTTGATCATAGATTTAGCCACAAAAGACATGAAATCAGTAAAATAAAAATGAAATAAATCTAGTAGACCCTGTACAGTAGCAAAATATAGTTAAAGGAACTGAAAATAGCTATTGCAGCTTGCATGCAATAAAATTTCCACTAAAATATTGCAAAACATTTGACAATAAAGTTAACTAGTTTTTGTGTCTAAAAAACAATGGTTGAAACAATAGCACACCATTCCAAAGGGTTTTCCACCATTGTATTTATTGGGCAATAATTATTTGTAGGTGGGTCTATGATGTTGTGGAGACTTTTCCATTACAGTGTATCATTACTTTCCAAAAAGCTTCATGCTAACTGATGAAAATGACAACCAGCTATTTTTACCTCCCTCCAAATTTGATATTTCTTAACCTACTTTTTAACATTAGGTACTTTCAGGTACTTGCAGACTAACCAAGTACACGAGCAGATGGACAATCCAAAGACTCGTGTAATAAGAAAAATCAAACAGCATGCTTTATAGAAGATCCATGTTCAATTACTGGCTCAAAGCCTGTGGAAATTGTTTTCCAGATATTAAAGATGAATGAAGATTAATAATTTCTTTATTTAATTATCTTTATTTAACAGTTTAAAATAAATTATCTGCATTGGGTGAAATTAAGACATTGGATTCTGGACTCAATAAAATATTTACTTAAAAATATCAACCACTGATATCAAATTTGTAACATGATTGAGATTACCAAACATAAATTTTTGAATTATATTAAATCTCATAAGAGTAATTTTTAAGGTGTGAAATTAGACAATCAGCATTTTGACTTTAACACAATATCAAATTGTATAAAAATCTTAATATAATTTTCTCAAAGTGAAAGTAACATACAGAAATTAATCCACAGTACCTCATTGATTTACTAACATTTAATCACTATCAAACTCCTTAAGTATTATGATGATAATGAGTATAGTGGAAAAATTACCTTGAGCCAGTTGAGATCCAAACACATAACCACCAGACGTAGGGTTACTCGATGCCAGTGTTATAAAAGGAGGATATGCTTTCTTTGTGAAATAAAATAAGTTTTTTCGTACTAAGTTTTTTGCCAAGTACTAACAGTTGAGTCAAAAAAAAAACAATACTCATTAAATATACTATAAAATATATGGTGCAGTGATTTTTATTCCTATTTCATAAACAATCAAAGGTTATTTCTCCTAAAGTGTCATAATGATGGTCTGTAAATGGTAGCTAGGTAGTCACTGGAAGGAGAGCTATGCACCAATCCCCTGTAATGATGCATAGAACCGGCCAGGCTAGCACCTAATGTCCGACCCCGCCTTCTCGTGGTGCGGACCGTTAGTAACTTTCAAAAGAGATACTCTCTTGTGGAAGTGAACGGAAGGGGACGGCTGCCAGATTAGTGTGGCCTACTGATCTGGACAACTATGGCTACTTTTCTTTTTTTTTCTACCCTGCTGAGGAGTTGTCAACCACACAGGGTCCTGGTGCTGACCATATAAACCTACTGGACTGGACAGATATATGGCTCTGAGCTTGATTATGGATCCTGATTCTGCTGCACTGGTGGGCTTCTGTGGAGGGAAAATCTTCCGCTGTGTTTTCTGTTTGTTTGTGGGTTGACAGCCCCAAGTGAATAGATTCACAGGATATGTTTATCAGCTGGTGGATAATCCTGAGCAGAAGTCATCGCAGGCACCTGAGCTCTTTGCTTCTATTGGCATCGTCAAATTCTACATTGGAGGAAGTCTTCCAGTGTAGATGGCTTCAGCCTTTAGTAGTGGGGGAACGGGTCTTTGCCCCATGTCTGCGATTAGGGGGCTGTTTGATATTGTCGGCATTCCCTCTCTCAATAAACATAGTTTCTTTAAACATCCCACTAACCATTTTCTCTCCATAGGTAGTTGGAATGTGAGGACTCTGCACAGAGCTTTTTCTCTTGATGTCCTCACACAAGAATTCCACCATTATAATTGGTATTCTCGGCTTGCAAGAGACCAGATGGACAGATAAAGGTCAGATTCTTAAAAATAATCTTAAATTTCTCTTTTCAGGGAGGGACGACAAAAAGCATCACCAAGGCGTGGGTCTGCTTCTCAGCAGACACGCTAGCGATGCTCTTCTAGGATATGAGTGCATTAATGAAAGGTTTCTTACAGCAAAATTTCAGACAAGCGTTAAAGACTTGAATGTTATCTTTTGTTATGCCCCCACTAAGGATGCCGATGAGGATGAGAAGGATAGGTTTTATGAACAACTTCAGGATATTTTGAATTCTGTCAAGAAAGGAGATATTACCCTTGTTCTTGGTGACTTCAATGCCAAAGTTGGCACTGACTCTGACCTTTGGGGAGGAGTAATAGGCCCTTTTGGTATTGGTAGCTGCAATGGCAATGGGCAACGTCTCCTACAGGTAAGTAAACTCAATGGATTCAGAATAACTAACACATATTACAAACACCGCGACATACATAAGTACACATGGGTTTCACCTGATGGGCTGCATAAGAATATGATTGATTACATATTAATTAACAGCAAATGGGCTAGTTCTGTTAGGAATACCAGGACATATAGGGGAGCTGAAATTGGATCTGACCATTACCTTGTTAAAAGTGTGTTGCAAATTAAACTTAAAAAGTGTTGTGCTAGGGTTAAAAAATTTACTTTTAATACTGAAGCTCTGAAAGATCCAGTTATAGCCAAAGCTTACCATGATAGGTTACTTAGTCATTATGACAGTCATGGTTTGCTTACTACTGAAGTTGAGGAAGAATGGGATCATTTTAAACAGACTTTTTTGGACACTAACAGTACTCTTTTAGGAAAAAAGGAGCAGAAGAGGCAGAATTATCTGAGTGATAAGGCACTTGAGCTTATTTCGGAAAGAAAGAACTGCAGGAATGTCTTTAATCAATACCCTACTAGTCCTAATAGAAAGCATTACAGAGAACTTAATAAACGTGTAAAAGATCAGTTAGCTGCTGATAAGAATCTTTGGCTTGATGGTTTGGCTGAGAAAGCCGAGGAAGCAGTTAGACAGCACAACAGCAGAGAGCTGTACCAGATAGTTAATGTTTTGTGTGGTAGAAAACGGACAGGCATACAAGGATTGAAGGATAAACAAGGTAAGATTATAGAAGGGGAGGATTCTGTCATGGCTAGATGGGCTGAGCATTTCAGTGATGTTCTGAACAATGCGGTTAGTTCTATTCCCATTGTTTGCAATGACGATAGATTCATTGGTGGCTTTAATGTTGGCCCTATAACACAATCTGAAGTTATTTTGATTGTTTCTAAACTTACACTTCATAAATCCCCAGGGGTAGATGAAATTACTACGGAAATGCTTAGAGCTGGGAATGTTTCGGTTACCACTTGGATGACTGAAATTCTGAATATCTTTTATGATAAAGGCATGGTTCCTAAGGATTTTACCAGAGCTATTGTTATCCCTATTTTCAAAAAAGGTGATCACAGTTCTTGTGATAATTATAGGGGTATCAGCCTACTCTCTGTTCCAGGTAAAGTTCTTTCCATGATTGTGCTTAATAGAATTAAGAATCTGGCTGACAGTCAATTGCGTGATGAGCAATGTGGATTCAGAAGTGGTAGGGGATGTGTGGATCAGATATTTTCACTTAGGCAGATTCTTGAGAAATGTTTAGAGTTTCAGAAACCTTTGGTTGCTAGCTTTGTTGATTTCATAAAGGCTTTTGACTCTGTTGATCGTCATAATTTGTGGTTGATTGTGAGATCATATGGTATACCAGACAAGTTAGTTAACATTATGAAAGCTCTCTATAATAACACTGAGTCGTGTGTGAGAGTTGGTAAGGCTTGTAGCAATTGGTTTAGCATTACTTCTGGTGTTCGACAAGGGTGCATTTTGTCTCCTTTTCTCTTTAGCTTGGTTATTGATTATGTTATGCGAAATTCACTTCAAGGGAAAGATTTTGGCCTTAAATGGGCTGGAGATACGAAAATTTCTGATTTAGATTATGCTGATGATTTAGCCCTTTTGGCAAATGATGTTGATGAGATGAACTCTTTCATTCGAGCTGTTGATGAGACTGGTAGTAGAGTAGGTTTGGTTATAAACAGAGAGAAAACTAAAGTGATGAAAATTGGTAAGGCAGGCTGTGATTCGGTTAATCTGAATGGTTGCAGTCTTGAGCAGGTGTCACAGTTTAATTATCTTGGGAGCTATGTAACAGATAATGGTGATGTGCGGCATGAGATTAACAGACGAATTGGGATTGCTGCCGGGACTTTTAAGAATCTATGGAGAGTGTGGAGAAATAGGCGTATACACCTAAAGACTAAAATTACACTGTATAATAGTTTGGTTCTTTCTAGGGTTAGTTATGGTAGTGAAACTTGGACACTTTGTAAACAAGATAACAGCAAACTAGATGCTTTTGATTCCAGATGCTTACGCAGTGTCTTGGGCATTAGGTGGTTCGACTTTGTAACTAATGATGAGGTTAGGCAAAGGAGTTTGCAACCTCCTTTAAGCAGCATATTGTGCAGAGAGAGACTCCGTTGGTTTGGCCATGTTGTCCGTATGAATAATTATAGATTGGCGAATAGTGTTATGAACAGTGTGCCTAAAGGCCTCAGAAAGAAGGGGAGACCTAGGATGCGGTGGGCAGACAATGTCAAACAGGACCTTGTTAGAATTGGTGTGCAGTGGCCAGATGCAGTAGATGTAGCTGCTCAGGATAGACTTGCTTGGAGAACTAAATTGCACTGTCTGGTTCGACCTCCGTAGCCCATGGCTGCTTGAGGATGATGATGATGATGATGATGTCATAATGATTAGTAACTATGCACTGTCATAAAAGGCAAACTTTCTGTTACTTCAAACTCTGACTGAGGTAGTGGTCAGCAATGATTTCAGTTTTGGGCGTAATATTTTTTTAAAGTGTATTTGTGGATGCTTTAAAAGTAGTTGAACAGTACCTCTCCATCAGTATATGGATACTTTAGAGGTCAGAAAACTTTCTCCCAGTTTTCATGTCAAACATGCTGGTTTCTCTTTCAACATCAGATGGTGGAAAGTGGAGTTCACACACCTATGTATGCAAAAGAAATATTGAGAATATGTACAAAAAAACCTCTGATGAACGATAAACATTAAAACAAAAATCCAAACACCAGGAATACTGTTCACCATACACTAAAAAATTTTTTTCAAAACTGAAAACTTTTTACCTTCGAAAGTAAAGCTATAATTGTATTCAAAACAATTCTATAATCAGTGTATTTTCTAAGATTTCAATAAAAATCCATGGTTAAAAGAAAGAATTCTCCCAAGGAATGCACCTATTCTACCAGTAAGCTGGTTTTTCTCAATATTTCTAGCACTTCTTTTATCATATATAGTTCACCTTGAAAGCTAATGCTAACCATCTAATAGCATTCCATTGCTAGTACTAACCATAAAGTGCTTTTGGTAATGCCACTATAAGGTGATAATGTAAAATAAAATGCGAAAAATCATACTGAGCTGAAAATCATTTAAAACAACACTCTTATGAATGAAAGTTTAAAGGTTTGAAATATTCCAGTCCAGGAATTGAGCCTGAAAACAACTCCAGTAATCAGTTTATTGTTTCAGACAATTTCCTCTTACTGTAATTTTCAGTTTATTAGGCATAAATTTGTTTATATAGACAGCACCTGGTATTATACTAATGCTGAAAGGTATTAGGAATTGATTGGTCAGGAAGTTTACTGTTGTCGATAGTTTCTACAATAAACTTTTACCATTACATTTCAGTAAAATCAAAAAACCTCAAATTTTTGTGATCATTTTTGTATTTCTTCAGTTGTAAAATCCAAACCAGTGGTCAGTACAGAGGATGAACTTTGAAGTTAACTAGAAAACAATATTGTATGCATTTGTGGTGTTTAACATATTTATATTCACATAATAGATGAAATGACAGATATCCCCTCAAATATTCTCTAATATGATTATAGAATACATTTGTAACAAAATTAAAACAAAATCTGCAGTCACATGCAATAAAGATATGACAGTAGATTGTTATACCTTTATTATAATATACCTGACTTATCTCATTTTACAATGAGAGTGATTGGAAATATATGCACTTTTAATTACTCCTTTGAAAGTAAAAAATTCTTTAACTTTACTATTAAATCCTTTTTCAAAATATCCTTTCATTTATTAATCCATAATATGCTAGATGTAGCCCACCCATTCTTTAATATCCCTATAACTTGACCTGATTTCAGAGATATAATTATGCAGAATAATTTAATGCTGAAAATGATTAGGAATTGATTGGTCAGGAAGTTTACTGTTGTCGACAGTTTCTACAATGAACTTTTACCATTACCTGTCCTGCTTTTATTAAAAAAAATAGCTGATGTGCGAGGTAGGCAAAACTTCAGCAGGAAAATAATACATATTCACAAAGCCATCTCTAGCTTTGAACATGGGTCCAATTTGTATCCAAGTATACTAGTAATAGCACCAAAATAATTTCTAATACTTATGCAGAGATTTTATATTTAAAAGTAGGTTTTCCCATGATCTTGCCTTTGGCTAATATATGTATTTCAAGTTTAACAGTATTATCGTATTAACTTATACGAGATATATTTGAACTCTATCGATATATAAATATAGTGATATAACATTAGAGCCTGAAACTATCCCAACAAAAGTACCAATTTCTTAACTTACTACTGTAATCTATTAAATAAAAAGTTTGGTCACTGTGAAATATTCTTTTCTATTTAAGCATTTTAGCATATGTACATTCGATATTTTTTATTCCAGCATATTAGGTTTCTTACTTAATAAAAATAACGTCAAATTAATCCATAACAGATCAATGATATTATATATGTATATTATATAAACGTAACATACAATAGTTAAAACGATAATTTTTACTTTAGAAGTTCATAAGTATGACAACAGATATTAATACAGAATAAAGTTCTTCTTACCTTGGATGCTTTCGTTGGACAGAACTTTTGCCTTGGTATTGAACGAATCTATTTCTGTCGCAAATCGATATTTTCTGGAAATTTAAAAACTGAGAATATTTGTTCCCCATCGTAATTGCTTCTGCACTGAGGAACGCAGCAGCGCGATGGCATTTCGCAAAAAAAAATCAATGAACGTAATAACAAACCACACTAAATCATACGTTTTGCCGAACTAGCTAAACACTAACAAAGGCAAGATGGAGGCGACGCTACTAGCTACGGGTCGACTAAAATTGACGTCATCAGAATCGCTTCACCGACTGGTAGGGCCTTCTCCTCTATGTGGTGTTGACTGGACCCGGCACATATTGTTTGGGATTAGCAACGAAAAGTCAATTTTCGGATTTCTATTCACATAACATGAACGCGTTCCAACCTTTATTATCATTCAATGTTCTATAATATGGAGGATTGGTTTTTACGAAATGTCAATGAAAATTACAAGCGTTCAAGAATTATGCCAATGCATAAATCCAAAAACTAGCTTTTTCCCCCTAAAAGTCGAAATCAGGGAAAGTGTTTTTATTTTAAGGGAACGGAGGAGGTGTAATAATATAAATTATTATTTGACGACATTCTAGGTAACTTAGCGATAAAGAGAATTACAAAAAGATATCCCAGATACAAGCTGCAAATAAACAAACATATTTCTAAACAAAGACTTCATTTACCTCGATAATTTAAACTTCTGAAATATTGGCACTTTCACGTCAGTCGACATGATGCCGGACGACCACGGACGGTCAGAACGTCAGCTATGAGTGAGGACATCTTGCTTATGGTGATTGATAATCCAGGTATAAGCACGCGATCTGCCACCGGAGTTGGCTGTGCATCGCAACAGTGTCTGGCGAGTATGGCATGAAGAAGGGCTACACACCTATCACTTGCAGCGAGTGCAGGCATTGACAGTTGTTGATTATCCCCTGTGAGTAGTTTGGGGCCAACATACCGTACCCCTTTGCACAGTGCTTTTACCCCTATGACGTCACCGACCGGAAATTGACCTGTGTCGGTCCACGTTGCCTTCTCAGATTGAATTTTGACCCCTATGTCGCAATCGACCGGAAATTGACCCTTGGTGTCCACGTTGCCTTCTCATATTGGACTTTGACCCCTATGACGTCACCGACCGGAAATTGGCCCGTGTTGGTCCACGTTGCCTTCTCAGATTGAACTTTGACCCCTATGTCGCAATCGACCGGAAATTGACCCTTGGTGTCCACGTTGCCTTCTCAGATTGGACTTTGACCCCTATGACGTCACCGACCGGAAATTGGCCCGTGTTGGTCCACGTTGCCTTCTCAGATTGAACTTTGATCCCTATGTCGCAATCGACCGGAAATTGACTCCTAATTTTCCAAAGACCTTGAAAAAACCCAACGTCACGGTCATGCACACAAGCGGTGTTGACATGTCTTTCGCAAGTGTTTATCAGTTAGTGGATGTGTAAAGGCCACAGTTCTGGCTGTATATAGCTGTTGAAAAAGGTTTGGCATTTATTCTGAGCTACACGTTATGGGTGACAACCTGGATTTTGATATGTGGATGAGTGACGAGGATTTGGGGTACGAGACCGATCCGCTGCACTACCCATTCCGTTTCCGAGAACGTCGATATGTGTATCGTGGGCCTGTGATTGTGCCTCCTCCTTCACCTCTGCCTCCATCTCCGCCAGTCACTATTAAGATGCTGCCACGACCTGGGGTTAGTGGCCCGATGCTACAGGCTGTTCTCGTTGATGACACACGCCGCATCCGCCTACAAGACTATGGGGACCTCTGGTGTTGAAGCCGCCTGAAACCTGGCCCCCAGGACTGCCACAGAGTGTCGTTCAGGCTCTGAGTGTAAACGGCAGAGACGCCTGTAGCCTGTGTGAAGACGTCAAGTGTTTTGTCTCCAGACACTCGAACTAGTGCAACCATGCAAAACATCTGTATGGTTCTAGAACTCGACGGTTTCCATGTAAATGGTCATTTCCTAGCACATGAACTCGGTTATGCAACTCTGAATGGAAAATGTGGTGTCTACCGCTTCAATCTTCGACATCACCATACTTTGTCGGTAAAAGACAGAAGGACAGTCAACTAAGTATCTAAACATGTGCTAGGCCTACCCTTTCGTTCTCTGCCTAGTGAAAAGGTGTGGGCGTTAGATCACGTTCCTAACATCGTGAAATATGCTTACAAGCTTGCACGTACTGAAGAAGCTACTGTGGTGGGTTACAAAGGAGCTACTGTGGAAAGAATTCTCTTGGAACAATTAAATCTTCCCAGTGTTAATCTCGAACTTTACGGCTGCCCCAAATATTGTGATCTCCCAAAAGTTTTCGAGTTCGAGTGCGGATATCACACCGGAGAGGACGTCCACTGCTCTTTAGCCGAAACAGCTGCTTTCTACGGATGGATCGATCGTCGCCTCGTCGAGAACATGCCCCAACAAACACTCGCTTATCAGGTCGTTCCTGATTGGTCGTCCCAGGTGGCGCGGCTCTCTAGTTAAATAGGGAGCGAGCGCTGTGTGTTACATTGTTCACGATGCAGCCTAGCAATCCAGATGTGTGGTGTCTCGGTGAAGATGTCTACGTCCTGCCTTCGCTGTTCAAAAATAAGTTTTTTGTGCACGTACGCCACTACAAGAAATATGAAAATGGTGAACTCATCTACCCTACGCCTGTGGGGGTTACCCTCTCCATACCTGAATGGGAGGCTTTGTGCGCCATGGTCCCCCACATAGAGGACCAAGTGAAAATCGGCCCCGATCAACAGACATGGTACGTGATGCATGGTTTACGGGCCTACATGTATCGCAGTGCAGGCGGTGAACGCTGTGTCGACTTCATCAAAGAATCAGCCGACCAAAGAACTCTACAGTTCCGTGTTGTGAGACGTTGTATAACACTGAACGCTTCGCAGTGGTTCACGCTGGCTATCCACTTAGACGAAGTGATGCACATTGTGCATAGCATGTGCGGGGCCCCCAAAGATCACCAACTCCGTACGGCTATTATGGAACATTCACAATCCGTTCGACCTTTCCAGCTGGGGCCTGTTTTTGACGCCCCCGATTGTGTTTACCCACTGTTGGTGAATATTTTTCAGCAAGAACTTATGCATGTGATACCATTAGATGAACTGCAACCCGAAGAAAAAATACCGACCATGGTAGGGTGGTCTGGTGACTTGGACATTAACGCTCTAGCACAGGTATTTGTGGATACGGCCTGGAAACGAGGTCTGTTGAATTTGTAGATTCTGGTTTTGTTCGCAATCTAAAATATAATGCTATTGTCGACGAGGCAAAAAATTAAATGTGTAAATTAAATAAATAATTGTAACCTTATATAATGTGTCTGTCTTTTCATCCTGTTTCATTTTAGTCCTGGTATGGATAGGAGAAAGAAGGTGTTAGCTAGTGTGGGTAGTGTAATCGTGACAGTGTTAACGATAGCAGTGCTTGTATTAGAACTTGTAGCTCCTAGTAAAAATATTCAGTGTGGTGAGTCAAAAACCTTAGACGGCGAATACAAAATTCGCGTGTGTAACTTAACAGTGGACATCAGACAGTATATAGGTCTCCTATATACTGTCTGACGTCCTATATCCTGCGTACGTCCCTACACTGACGGGTGTTACACTTTCGTTACATCAATGGCAAAACCTGGTGGGGTACGACGTCTGGGTGCAGCAGAAAACAAAACTTTGGAGTCCAATTATTTCGACCCCGAAAGAGGATTCGGTAGTGTTAAAAAGTTAGCTGAGAATACGGGACTACCACAGAAACTCGTCCGAGAATGGTTAGAAAAACAACCTGCCTACATGTTACATAAACCTGTTCGTAGAAAGTTCCCCGTAACAAAGTTTACGTTACAGGGTTAGACGAACAATGGCAAGCTGATCTCGTGGTCTTGAAAAATCTAACTCTCTTCAATGATGGGTATCGCTACATATTAACAGTCATCGATGTGTTCTCGAGGTACGGGTGGGCGGTGGCCATGAAGTCTAAAACAGGGAAAGAAATGGTGTTGGCTTTCAAAAAAATCCTTTCCAAGGGTCGGTCCCCAATGAATTTAAATACGGATCAGGGTACGGAATTTACCAACAGAGTGTTCCAGAAATTCCTGAAAAAGAAAGGTATTTGGTTCTTTGCCACCTACTCTGACAAAAAAGCAGCTTTGGTGGAGAGATGGAATCGCACCCTACACGAGCGACTGGGGAGATATTATACATGCAATAACACCTACCAGTACCTGGATGTGCTGCTGCGTGTTGTACGGGGATAGAATACCACCGTTCACAGTGCACACGATATGGCTCCCAAGGACGTGACCTTACACAATTAAGACATTGTGTGGGTCCGACTCTATCGCAATCCGACCGTAGTAAAAGAAAAACCGACATTTAAAGTAGGGGACACGGTTCGACTAGCCAGTGTAAAAGCACCCTTCAAGAAGGCAGGTACGCATTTGTGGACCGAAGAAATGTTTATAGTCGATAAGGTGTTACAGCGACAACCCCCTGTGTACGTCATACGGGATTCCGAGGGAAGAGTGTTGAAAGGTACATTCTATAAATCGGAACTTCAAAAAGTGACAGAACCCGAACTTTACACGGTCGAGAAAATAATCGAGAGAAAAGGCCAAAAGGCGTTGGTCAAATTTCGTGGTTATCCCAAACCTTCCTGGATCCCTAAAAAATGGATAGTTTCTACCTGACCCTCCCCTCCACGGCTAGTCAGAATATTTATCCGAACAATTCACAGACTGATTTCACATTTCTTCTAGCACAACCCCTAAGACTGAGCGGAAAATGGAAAGTGGGACTAGCAGAAGTTCACTTACCCGTGAGCTGGTACAATGTGGACGGTTCTAATGACATGTATGAATATTACGCTCCCACAGAAGAATACAGGAAAATCAAACTTAAACCAGGTAAAATAACTCGAATGGAACTGTTGTCTCTCCTCACCACCCAGCTCCCAAAAGAAATAATAGTTTCCGATAACAGCGGTTACTGGGTGTTCAAACCAAGTGAGGGATACGGTTTGATGTTTCCTAAAACGAATTTCGGTAAACTTCTGTGTATTGGGGAGGGTGAAGTTGACAAACCCTTCCACCAACGATTTGCCAGCAAACTTTGCAATACACCAACGTTCGACATAGATGACGAGTGCTATTTCTACGTGATACCCCCAGGTAGTTTTCAAGAACGAAAGGTACCCTACGGACGATATGAAACTGCCGAATCATTATTCGATGCAATGAACCAGATGTTACCCTACAGGCTGAGAAAAGCTTACCGTTTCAAGCAACAGGCAGATCACACCGTATTGATGGATACAGACAAGTCGTATTACATTACATTTCCTCGATCGAACCCTGGATTAGGAGACATGCTAGGAATTACTAAATTAGATATACTGCTGAATAAAGTCCTGGGTGACTATCCCATCGATATGAACAGAGGAATGTATGGTATTTATTTGTATTCAGACCTGATTGCGCCTCAGTTGTTAGGCGATACTCACGGCGAAATGTTGCGTGTCGTGAACCCTGCCGTCAGAACCAGTACTAACGAAGCCATTGTTGCAGTGTATCAGCAACCTGATTACTACCCCCTTGCAAGGAACAGTTTCGAGAGTGTGAGAATCTTCCTTCGTACCGAGATCGGAGAACCTCTGCATTTTAAATTCGGTAAAGTTTTAGTCAAGTTACATTTCCGCAATGAGGATTAAATTCGTTCCCCCTTCTGCAGATGCCTTCGTGAGCTACTACAAGAGGCAAACGGGGAAGGGTGTGTTCCGTGGTCCTTGTTATCAGAGAGGCGATGGGCTAAGAAGCATCTTTTGCCACTATCAGACGTTTCATCAGCCCTCTCGTATGCCCTCTCGTACGACCTGTGCTGCCTATCCTGAGTAAGGGCAGGCTACGGTTAGTTTCAGAGATGTCCCAGGGGCAAAACTTCAAATCTGCAGCAAAAGTGGGCGCCGACCTCTTACAACGTGCCAGTTCAAAGCTGCAGGGAGGGAAAGGAATAAAACGCCGTCGTCAGCACCCCAAGGTTCATAAAGTGAAGAGACACTGTATTGTGCAGGACGTGTTTTCATCATAAGCATTCAGAAAATTCACTCTGATTCTGGCGACTGTGCCAGTTCAGAACTGGACCTGTTTTTGATCCCTCCCACAGTCTCACAACTAGAAAGAGGCTGCTATGTCAATTATTTACCTGTGGCTTCCTTGGAAGGTAATGCTCCACTTGAATTCATCGTGAAGGGAACGGACGATTACATTGATCTATCCCGATGTCACCTACGCCTCGTCTTGAAAATTGTAAAATCCGATGGTGCACCACCGTCGGAAGTGATTGCCCCCTGCAATCATTTCTTCCACGCCCTCTTCAGCCAGGTAGACGTCTTCCTCAACGATCACCTAGTGAGTGCTTCTCACACCCTGTACCCCTACAGGGCGTACTTGGAGACTCTATTGAATTACGGTACCAATGCCACATGAAGCCAGCTCGGTACCTCGCTCTGGTACCTCGACACCCCCGGTAAAATGGAACTGACCAGCCGGGAGAATGAGGGATGGCATCAGCGCAAGGGCTACGTCAAACCAACAGGTATCGAACTCATCTCGTGGATCCATGCCGACCTGTTTAATCAAGATCGTTACCTGCTCAATCAAGTCGACCTGAGACTGTGTTTGCTGAGATCCAAACCCGAATTCTGTCTCGTGACAGGTGAAGCGGACCCCTCTTACAAAGTACAGATACACGAAGCTGAATTTTTCGTGCGTAAAGTCAAACCCACTTCGGATGTCATCCTCGCACACGCTCGTCTGCTGGGTTCAGAGAGTGCCAAGTACCCTCTGCGAAGAACGGATTTACGTATGTTTTCCATTGCTTCAGGACTGACGAGTGTGAACCATGACAATTTATTTCTCGGTCAGCTCCCTGTGCATCTGGTACTGGGTATGCTGGAATGTACCAGCTTGAATGGATCGTACGAAAAAAATCCCTTCAACTTCCAACATTTCGACTTAAACTACATCAGTCTTAACATTGATAGTGATCATCAGTCCTATGCCCCCGACTTTGCGAATGGGCGCTATCTCCGCTGTTACCAAGGATTATTGGAAGCTGTGGATGCCTGGAAATCTGATAGCGGTATTATCGCGAAAAGTCTATGGAGAAGGTTTTACATTGTTCGGATTCCAATTGACCCCCGAGCAACATGAATGCAATCAAGTGTTTTCTTTAATAAAGAGTGGGAGTGTGAGAGTCGAATTAAAGTTTGCCAAGCCGCTACCCGCATCGGTCACTGTGATCCTATATGCCGAATACCAGAATTTGCTGGAAATCTCATTGGATCGTAAAGTTCTGTTTGACTACAGCTCATGAATACCTATCAACTAGAATCCATCCTTTCGATGTTACCCACAAGTCTTCCCCCGTGACAGACGACCTCACAGAATCACCCAATCAGAAGCCTTGTTTATCTACAATACCGATCCGTTCTC
Source organism: Ryuthela nishihirai (assembly GCA_038380435.1). Taxonomy (NCBI): domain Eukaryota; kingdom Metazoa; phylum Arthropoda; class Arachnida; order Araneae; family Heptathelidae; genus Ryuthela; species Ryuthela nishihirai. The sequence goes on from JAWZYU010000038.1 coordinate 123,316, forward strand.
AATGCCTGGAGGCCACTGGATAGCAGTTTACAAGAAAGGAATGTACGTGGATCACTTTGACCCTCTGGGGACGAGTCCCAATGTCTCCATGCAAGAATACTACAGTCGACTAGGCATACGTCACGTCTTACATCCTTCGATACCTCTGCAAGACCCCCGGGAGACACTTGCAGTGCTCACTGTCTGTATTTCCTGTTCAAAAGAGCGTGTGGTTCGACTCTTCCCACAGTACAACATCGTGATTACACGTGTCGAGTAGACTTTAACGACTGTATGCTGTTGCGATGGCTCTCCGAATTCCTTCAAATATTATAATTGCTGCTCCTTCACAGTATGGAAAGACGACTTTCACTCTGAAGCTCATCAAAGAAGCGGCTCAAGTATTCGAACCCCCACCCCAGCGTGTCGTTTACTGCTACGGGGAGTGGCAGCCTGACTTTGAACCCTTCAAGAAAACGGTGGAATTTTATGAAGGACTACCTACGGATCTGGAATATGACCCCCTCAGACCTACGCTTCTGGTGCTGGATGACTTGATGGAACAGTCTGTATCCAGCGAACGCATATCACAATTGTTTATTCGTGGGGGTCATCATAAAAATATCACGATTGTCCTGATATTACAAAACCTGTTTTTAAAGGGAAGACATTCGAGGATTATATCGCTCAATGCTCACTACATGTTTTTATTTCGCAACTGTCGGGATGCTTCACAAATAACCCACCTGGCGAGACAAGTGTACCCCCATCAATCTAAACTCCTGACGGATGCTTATAGGCTAGCTACACAAGCAACCTGTGGCTATTTGTGTGTTGACCATCACGACAGAACGTTGGACGAGGAAAGGCTCCGTGCAAAGATTCTGCCATCAGAAGAACCCGAAATACTTTACGTTCTTAATGAAAGTTAAATCTCAAGGCCCATTCCTTCAGTGCTTACCGAAACTAGGGGGAAAGCAGCGTGCAGCTCTGTTGAAGCACATCTCCGACCCCCAGATGTATGCTCTATGTGAAGTGTGTTCCAATTTCTTAAAAGGCAATATACCTGTTTCCCCCAGAGTATTAAAGAATTTACGCCAGCACAAGATGGTCATAAGGAGTTTAGCGACCAAGCATACATCTGTGTGCCACAAGAAACGTCTCCTACAACATGGTTCAGGGTTCATTATACCACTATTGACTGCTGCCCTCCCCCTACTGGTCTCGTTATTTAGAAAAAAATTATTTCTGTGAAAGCAGTGCAGAGGAAAAACATAAGAAAAAAAGTGTGTGATTTAGACTCAGAGATGAAGAAAATATTGGAGTCTGGTGATGTTGACGATAAGTCTGAAAAGTATCTGACTGCTTTGAAAAATTATTTGTTATTGTCAAAACAGCTTGACACTCCACAGGAAGTAAAAGTCAACATCCCCCAAAGCGCTATAGCTGAAGAGCACCCCCCAAAAGACATTGCTGTTCCAATCCGTCGTAAGAAAAGAAAGTTATCCGAGTGGTCTGCATACTGAAGACTTCTGTAAAAAAACTCTTCAAGACTTGTGTTAAAAACCATGTATTAAAAAACTGTATTAAAAAAAACCAAGTATTAAAAATATGTATTAAAATATATCCAATAAAAGAAAGTAAAACTGATAAATGTCTCTTGTCATTTTTACGTCTCTTCCCATTCAGTGCTTTCACACTGATGGTTCATTCAATGTTTGACCCCCAAAACCCAGAAGTGATCTGCACGACTGCGCTCGGATGTACGCGCACTGCTACACTCAGGAGTACAGCAGAGGGCGTTAGTGTCGATGGGTGGGGCAATGAGAACGCTGCTGCAGCAGCGAGACTTGGAGGGGAGCATCGCACTGTGCAGATCACTGATAAGACTTACGGAACACCTGAAAAACAAAGTTACCTCATGCTTTCCCCCACCATAGTGTCTTCCAGTGCTGAGAAAGAAAGAGACGGATGTTTTGAAACCTTTTTTATTAAAACAATTCACATGACAGATCCACTGTGGGTTTCACAGACAATAATTCACATGACATATCCAATGATGGACAGTAAAACAATTCACATGACATATCCAATGATGGACAGTAAAACAATTCACATGACATATCCAATGCTGGACAGTAAAATATTGTAGTTTTCAAAAACTGCTGACGCCGCCGAGTGCGAGGGCATTACGAGTGATTAATTAAAGTCCGCTAAGGACACTGAAATAATAATTAAAGTCCCCTAAGGACACTGAAATAATTAAAGTCTCCTAAGGACACTGAAATAATTAAGATCCATTAAGGATACTGAAATAATTTAAAAAAAGGTCCATTAAGGACACTGAAATAAAAGGTGTACATTGAAATAATAAATAAAGGTGTACAATGAAATAAATAAAGGTGTAATAAATAAGTTGAAAACTGTACAATGAAATAAATAAAGGTGTAATATGAAATAAATATGTTGAAAACTGTACAATGAAATAAATAACATGAAATAAATAAGTTGAAAACTGTACAATGAAATGAATAGGGTGAAATAAATAAGTTTTAAACTGTACATTTACTCATCCATGAGTTGAATAAGACTATCCAATCCCAGGTCGTTGTATCCATAGGGTACAGTAACAGTTGAACCTGGGCTGAGATAGCGCTTATCGAGGTTGACCTTAAACCTTTTCACCATGGGCCCGTTCGTAAGTGACCCATCCACTTTATTACGAGCAACATTAAAAGGGACATCGAAGGTCTCGCTGGTTGGAGAATTCCCTAGCACCATGAATTTTAGAAGTTCAAAATTGTATGTGCACCGGTTTTTCTTCGTGAGAGATATGCCCTTGGCGCGAAGAATTTCATCGCCGTTGCTCAGCCGAAGGGCATAACTCTTGGCTCCGGTGCTGACATAGTCAGTGATGTGTACACCGGAGCCGTACTTCGAAGAAATTTCATCTACGAGACCTCCCAGAACGGGATTTTGTGGTGGTGTGTAGGTGTCGCGAGGAGACATTGTATAAATTACTGAATCCGTGTCCGAGTACATTGCACTTGCATCAAATTTTGATAGAAGCTCGTACAGTTTTAGTCTCTGTCAGTTTCACAGTGGTGACATGACTCATCACCATTGCGGCGAGAATCAGGCTTCCATGGGTGTTCGCTGGAGTGGCAGACTCCACCGGCTTGTGCGTGACAAGCACGGACTGATCACTGATAACGGCGACGTCAGTGATGACTAGTGATGTGTCCGTCAAGAGCTCCATGTACTTGACAGGACAACTCACAATGGTCGTCTGGGTTCAACTCATGTTCTGCACATGCTTCCCCCATGAAGAATTCAGCGAGATGTTGGAAAGTGTACGCTTAAGGCTGTTTTTTTCAACTTCCGAGGGGAGGATCCGAACCCCCTCCACCTAAAAGAAGGCCTCACAGAAGGCTTCCTTTTGCTCCTCGGTCTGCACGTCAGGGGGAAACCCGGAGTAGCGCTGCTTCAGCCCCAGAAAAGTATCTATGTACCCAGCATAGACACCTCACTTTTTTGTTGCGGGATCATGCTGTAGGATGGTATTGAAGTGGCACACATCGTGGAACTGGAGAAGTTTGTATCCAGCATGCATCGCAGCATAAATTTCGAACGTTGGCCAAGATCCTGTCAATGCGCACTAGTTCACGGTGTGCTGACAAGGGGGTGCCAGCTGACCATCTGCACAGATCCTACAAAGGGGGAAAAGCAGCTTCCCATTACACCTGTAGGGCAGTACAGGGATGAACAAATCATCAGGGGCTAACAGTGTGGCGTGTGCAATGCCAAAATAGTGGTCGAGGTCCGTGGCGAAATCGGAGGTGATCCGAACCGGGTGACCTTTACCGAAAGGAGCCTTCTTGCAAACATAAGGGTACAGGCTGTTGCAATCAACATAGTTAAGGCTACATCCTATATCCGCCGATGCAAAGATGGAAAACACCTCCACGCGCCCTCCGTAGAGGTAATCACTGGCCCCTATACGCCTGATAGGCTCGACGGATTTATAAATTAATGCGATGGACTGGTTTTTGCGCATCAACTCGTCGAATTCATGCTCCCACATAATTTTGCATGTGTACCCGTTCATCAGCGGTTTCAAGGTCTCAAGGCGATCCATGGTTCGGGTGTTTAGCAAACCAAATGGCTTTCTAGTACGCTGATCTATTTTTTCAGGGTTGAAACATTTCAAGCAGTGATGATATTAACACCCTAATAATTCGTAATAACAACGGGTACTGTGGCACACGCTGTCCAATTTGTACTGCCCTATCTTATACTCACCTCTGGGTGATCGCGCAGTTTGAATTTCAATATTATCCTTGGAAGCCTCATACTCTAACCATGCGAGAGCTTTCAAGGACTGCCGGTCATTACTCACCAAATACCCTTGGGCGGGACACACACCGAGGGTATTCTTTTGCAGAAACTTCCCACAGAAAATGCGAAGACAAGTGCCGGCAATAGTCAGGTCACGTGCAAATGGGTCTACGCTTGTGAGATTTAAAAATTCCTCACGGAAAGCTTGGGCACCTTGCCGCAACAGCTCTGTATCTGCCTTGCAGTAATACAGAAGCTGCTGTTGAAAATCCCAGGGTTCAAGGCTTGCTGCAGCATACCACTCGTTGAATGCTGACAGAGTTTCAGGCTCCATGTCTTCCGGCTGGAAAAAAAGCCGATCAGGGATGGGTCCTCCATACTGTAGATTTTCCTCCTTCACGAATTTAAAGGGGAAAAGGCCTTTCACCATCTCCAAGTTGAAGGTCTTCATGAATGATCGAAGAGGAGCCTGAATAAAGGACAACGTGTCGATGAACCTTATTTTAAGGCCAGGTAAAAAGATACCTAAAATCTTGGACCCATATAAGGATCCGGTTTTAAAAATTTTCTGTACAGGTAACTAATGATGAACATGCCGTCAAAGCCTTTGAGATTATGTGCGAGGACTGGGGCGTCCTTGAATCGTTGAACCCCGGGACATTCTTCAGCTAGAAGCCAGTCCATAAAGGCGTCCATTTCCGGGAATGAGGCGTAAACCCACTCTTCGTACACTTGGTATGTGACCACACACAGTATCGGTTTCAACAATCCGTCGGCACACTGCACAGTCTCTACGTCAAAGTAGAGGTAAGTCTGACCGACAGGGTCAATTTTGCAGGGCTCGACGAATTTTAAAGTGTCAGCCTTGCAAACATGCTTTTTCAGGGGATCGTAAATGCTGATGCACTTAACACAGCAATGCCGTGTCTGACATGCCTTCAGCAGGTGCGCCTGAAAGCATTCAGCCCCACGCAAATACACACAGCACACCGTGCAAATCAACAGCTCCCTGTATGAAGCACATTGACTGACAGGCACCTGTTGTTCTTTTGCAGAAACTTCCCACAGAAAAAAACCTTCAGAAACTTCCCACAGAAACTTCCCTCTGCAAACGTGGCCCTCTTTATACCCCTTTAGACACTTATGGCAGAACTGCCTAGCCCCGAAAAACCCTGATGGCTTGGTAATCACGTTGTAATGCCCAGCACTAAAGAATAAATAAATGTTGTCCCCTCCTTCAGGACCAATGAAGATGGGAAGGAAGGCGTCGTCAGCAGAATACACAATAATCCTGTACTGTGTCAAGTGTGTCTGGAACAACCGGACTTCCGGGAGTCCGCAGGGACCCTTGGGTACGCCAGCATCCAGATGAAGTTGGCGAGCTTCCGTCTGTTGAAGCCGGAGCTGGTAATCACTGATCCGCACATAGTTGTGCGTCACACCTTTATTTTTTAAACAGAGCTCTCATGCGACGACGAGAGCTCTTGCTAGACATATCTCGTCGTTATTCACAATCCTCAAAACCGCTCTTTTATTGTGGACAAAAGACTGAACATCCATGAGGTTGCGCTTCTCAGGTCCTGCACATCTCCCAATACCTCCACCGCTGCCGACCCGGTCCAGGTCGACACAAACGAAGTCGAACTCCAGCTCGCTCCCGGGACCGAGAGACTCATTCGACTGCACTACTTTGTCTAGTGCAGCCATGAATCTCTTCCCCGTCAGGGCATCAAGCTGAATTAGAGCCAGGTTGACGGGTTTTTTCAAATCCCGGGAGCGTAAACATAGCCGAACATGGCTATACTCCCCTGCGAGGACGACGTCGGCCAGCATTTTCTCGTGCAAGTCGTGCAGGACCATGAGGAAATTGTGTGGGTCCACATTCTCCATACCTCCAAGTCGCACACTCGTGGAGACGAATTCTGTCTTGAATTTTGATGAGTTGTACTGCCGAGTGTCTGACACAGTGTAGTGGGGAGACTCTGTAGAGCTGACTTCAGAGGAGGAGGTGGCTGCACTGAGAGGAACGTTGGAGAATGCACTGACAGGAACGTTGGAGAATGCAGAGCTAGAGAGATAATTTATTCTCAAAATATGTAGTACTTTACATGTTTTTTATCTTAGAACTGAACAGAAAATGAAAAGGTAACATGCTTCAGTTTGCTAACTTGATCAAAAATGTAAGTAAATATTTAACTAAAGTTTGAAAATTTCATTTAGAGTAAAAAAGTAAAATGACTTTACAGGGTAGAAAATTCTATATTGAACTGAACAGTTATGTTGTAATAAAAGCACACTTTATTAGCTTGATCAAAAAATATAATATTTAACTTAAGTTTGAAAATTATCGTTTAGAATAAAATGACTTCACTACTTAGAAACAAATATAAAACTCTATATTGAACTGTGCGTTAGTAAGTGGTTCAGTTGAGCGCCTTAAGGGCAACTCAGCATTAAATAAAATTACATTTACCTGGTAGCGGAGAATGTTGTCCTGATGTCAGAGGAGACAGGAACACGGACCAGAACGCTGGAGGGTCCGGCAACAGTGACGGGGTCTGCAGACCTAGAGATATAATTTAGTCTCAGAATATGCAGTACTTTACATGTTTTTTATCTTAGAACTGGAGTTATAATGCTGTATTGCACAGACACACAATTTTAAAGTATTACATTTTCTCAGATACACAGTTTTAAAGTATTATATTTTTAAAGTATTACATTTCCCCAGACACACATTTTTAAAGTATTACATTTTCCCAGATACACACTTTTAAAGTATTACATTTTCCCATATATACACTTTTAAATTATTACATTTTTTAAAGTATTACATTTCCCCAGACACACAATTTTAAAGTATTACGTTTTCTCAGATACACACTTTTAAAGTATTACATTTTAAAGTGTTACATTTTCTAATATTCTTCTTTATACATAGTTTGTCCAATAAACATCATATATTTATTCATACCACATATATGGAAATTTTAATATTATATTTCATCATTATAATTTTGCCTACTGTACAAGTCTGAGAAAAAATGTTTCGCGAGAGTAAACACCCGATTGTGGAAAAAATTTAATGAAATTTTATTTACCTGGCGGGATTGGAGGAACCAGCAGAGAACGCGGACATGACGTCAGCTGTTGCAGGAGCGTTGGAGGAGCCAACGGGGGCGGTTGAAGCACTCTTGGCAGCCGCATCCAGCACGGTGACTGCGTTATGAGATCAGCGGGTGCCGGAACATTGTGAGACCTAGAAAGATAATTCAGTCTCAGAATATGCAGTACTTTACATGTTTTTATCTTAGAACAGAAAATGAAAAGGCAACATGGCTCACACTTTAATAGCATGATCAAAATATCTAAGTAGATATTTAACTAAAGTTTGAAAATTATCATTCAGAACAGAATCATTTTACTAGTTAGAAAAACAGAAACAAATATAAAAATCTATATTGAACTGTGCGTTAGTAAGTAGTTCAGTTGAGCGTCTTAAGGACAACTCAGTAACAAATGAAATTTTATTTACTTGGCATCAGTTGAGGAGCCTGCAACAGCAGCCTGGGCAGAGGGAATTCCCGTCCTCGCAGCAGCGGCATGTCGCGGGCCATTAAGGAGAGCTTGGTTGTCCTTTGACGAAATTCCCGTCCAGCCTGTTGTTGTCGGCAAAGGCGCTTTGATGTCTCCACCTCGAGCTGCAAAGCTCTCTTGACGGTCACATCCAGTGCTTCGACTGCAAGCATCAGGCTATCAAAATGGTCCATATCCGTGGAAGGTCTAGATAGATAATTCCGTCTCAGAATATGCAGTACATTTACACGTTTTTTTTTTATTTTAGAACAGAGAAGGTAACATGGCTCACACTTTAATAGCATGATCAAAATATCTAAGTAGATATTTAACTAAAGTTTGAAAATTAACACTTAGAATAAAAAAGTAAAATGACTTTACTAGTTAGAAAAACAGAAACAAATATAAAAATCTATATTGAACTGTGCGTTAGTAAGTAGTTCAGTTGAGCGTCTTAAGGACAATTCAGCATTAAATGAAATTTTATTACATTTACTTCACTAGCTTGATCAAAAAAAAAACTAAGTAAATATTTAACTAAAGTTTGAAAATTATCATTTAGAAATAAATGACTATTTACTAGTTAGAAATAAATATAAAAATCTATATTGAACTGTGCGTTAGTAAGTAGTTCAGTTGAGCATCTTAAGGACAACTCAGTATCAAATAAAATTTCATTTTCCTGGTATCAGTTGAGGATCCAGCATGGGAAAATTCTCGCATAGTGGACATCTCAGGCAGAGAAGGATCGGAGAGCAAGCAGGACTGGCAGGTAGCATACTGGTAGAGCACTGACAGATGAAGTGCACTGAGTGACAATCGCTAAGAAGTCGGTGTTTATATACCCACTCTCCCAGCTGATAAAGAATTGCACCATATCGCGTGATGTGGGTTCTAGGAAACAACAAGGTTGTTGCTGTTGACAACATCTATTTTTAAACCTTATCAGCGCTGGACACTTGACCTCTTGACCTCCCAGCTGATAAAGGATTGCACCATATCGTGTGATGTGGGTTCTAGGAAACAACAAGGTTGTTGCTGTTGACAACATCTATTTTTAAACCTTATCAGCGTCAAATGCATACACAGTGAAGCGCTGGACACTTGACCTTTTGACCTCACAGCTGATAAAGGATTGCACCATATCGTATGATGTGGCGAAAGTGCAGTTGCTACCCGCCGATAAATGATCTGAAGGATGTCAACACGTATTGTACGATTTCCGATACACTGATAACGGTCTTTGAAAACTTTTAGACTGTTGAGAGTAAATCCATCAATAAAGTACAATCGATGCTGAATGTCTAAAGGTAGATCTTATATACAAGTCCTACGAATAATTTAAACCAGATTTTATTAATTTTCTGTGGAACAGTTACTGTGTCCTTCTTCTAGTAAAATACGTGGACCTTGGATCCGATGAGGCTTTTTCCCAAAATTAACGTGATCGGATCACGGTAGCGATGGAAGGATTTTTTTTTTCTGATTAAACGCAACTAGAGTAAACTGATTTACAACGTTTTATTTCGAATTTGGAGTGATTTTTAATAAAGGTGAGGGAATTTTGATGAGTGTTTAATTACTAGGGGACCGATTAACGGGGTTGGAAAAAATGAATCCCAAAGGAGTTTTAATAAAAGGGAATCGTTTAGCAGTCCTGGTAAAATGAATAGCAAAGGATTTTTAATAGAGGTAACTTTTAATAGAAAGGGTTTTAATTACTAGGGAATAAATACTGTATCATCCTTTTCTGTACAATTATTCTGAGGCCTGCATCACCCAATCCGAGGGAAGGAGGGGGCTTAAAACATAGGTCAACCAGGGGGTCTGCAAGAGGAGGGTTTAAAATATAAGAACCATTGGGGGTTTTGAAATAAAGAAAAATCGAGACTATTCGAGAAGGAGGGCTTGAAATTAGAGTTAAAATAAGGGTTTTTTTGGGGGGGGGGGGAATAGTGTTTCTCATAGACACTAGATAGCACCAGGGGTTAAAAGGGGGAGGAATTTTTAATTATGAATTATTAATTATTAATAAAGGGTGCCACGACAGTTGCAACACCAGGGTCAATTTCCGGTTGATTGCGACATAGGGGTCAAAGTTCAATCTGAGAAGGCAACGTGAACCGACACAGGCCAATTTCCGGTCGGTGATGTCATAGGGGGGAAAGCACTGTGCAAAGGGATACGGTATGGTGGACCCAAACTACTCCTGCGCATGGATTTCGTCCAGTGGTTCCTGCAGCAAAGTGCCGCACATTCCGATTTCGCCGCATGTGTTCTTTATGGATGAATCAACATTCTCACGTGAAGGCGTAGTGAATGTCCATAATGCGCAGAAACCCCATAGTACACGTCCAAATTCAGCCAGAATCCCCATGGTACACGTTCAAATTCTAACCAGCAATGATTCGCTGTCAACGTCTGGGCAGGGATTGTGCATCACTACTTAATTCGACCTTACCTACTGCCGGACCGCCTCGATGGGCGAACGTACCGCCCGTTTTAGCATCTTAATACCACATTTGGGAACCGATGGATTGGGCGTGATGGTACCATCCCGTGCCCCCCCTCCCCCCAGATCGCCCGATTTTTCTTGTATCAATTTCTTTTTGTGGAGACATTTGAAGAGTGTCGTGTACGAGACGCCTGTGCAGTTCGCGGAGGATCTGGTAACCCGATTGTTCATAGGAGCCGCGATGTGCATGACAAGGCCGGTGTTTACGAGCAGATATGCCATCACTACTCCACTGTTGTACCGCCTGTATGAACGTTGGTAGGCGGACGTTTGAGCATTTGTTGTAATGATCTGCAATAAATGTCACTCTGGAAACCTCTGTGTCTGTCCTTATTTTCCGACTTCTTAAATAATCATAAAATATGCGGCCACATATTTTATGACGAATATTGGTGGGTTCGGTGTTTACTACCATCCCCTCACGTTTGGACCATCCTATCCTCTTTTATGTTAGCTTTAGAATCAGACATCAGTTTCATTTCAAAGTAAAATATATTAAGTTTTTCTTTTCCTCGAGAGATTATTTTGCAGATTCACATGTACTGCCTTATCAATCAATTTGGGGCACCATTAGTCACATAGTATTTTATCATCCGCGCTCAAAAAAAAAAGAGTTTATGATGTAAAGTGAGATTCATATTTTTATTTTTCAACCCTTAAACTTCATGAATACTTTGTAACAAATTATGAACATTTCCCATAAATCTCCAAATGACTGGCAGCACTAATTTGCCCCTTTTCGTTGAGGGGCATGAGAAAATAAACCTTTGAAATTTAAGCGATTAAAAATCAAATGTTCTTTATGCTATTAAGTAATAGTAAAATATTATTATCTCGATTTCCACCCATCATCCATTAGCGGAAATTAAAACTTTTATTGATTGGAAAAGTAGATAAATGAAAAACTACATTCTCTTTGAAAAGTAGATTCACCATATGAGATGAGGCAATATGCTTTCATCCAATTTCCATTACAAAGTGCGAACAAGTAATTCTTGTTGCACCATAGTTAATACACTCTATATCTAACAATCACAGGTGACATTTAACGACACATATCAGATGGGAAGATGTAACACCAACAATGCATTTGGGAAAATTGAACTATTTCTGTGAATGCCATTGTTAGCAAGAGTATAAAAGCAGCTGTTCCAGTGTTTTTTTTATTATTAGTCTTCCGAAGAACACATCTGAAGTGGGAGTAGGATGACTAAAAGACTATGAGAATGAAGTTCCATAGTAAAGTTTCTTCTTTCCGTATCACTTCCTCAGCCTCTTTCATAATTTCCTAGGTTGGATTTCTATGATACTGTTTCAAACAAATAAATAACATTGGATTGGATCACATCGAGTATGTGGTGCCTATGATTACCGGAGGAGTGTTTCAGATCGCACACCAGTATCCCAAACACTCTGATTTCGATGCATACCGTACTATTATTTTCAATTTTTGAAATTTTAGCCGCATATGGTGGTGATCACAAGGTTTTCTCATTGCCCTGGACAAGCTTCATATTATTACTCGGTGGTTCGCACTGACATCATATGTTATCTGGTTATTTGATAGCAAAAGCAGAGCCATTGCAGACCGATATTGAGGAAGGTGAATTTATTTGATCTATGAGGAAGAGAACGGAACCTGAAGTTAAGATGTTTACCAGAAAGCCTGAGTCAGGCTTTCTGGTAAAAGTTTAGTTTTCAAGATAGTTTTCAAGAAATTTAGACACCTAAGACGAGAAATAGCGAAAAACAAATCAATCTGATTTTCTCTTGGTCTAATATAAATATATTTCGTCGTCTTTGCATTTAAAAAGAGTATATCAGCATTTAGCCACGTTCTTATTTTTATCCAGTCACTTTTTATATTCTCTAATACTACGGTTATATTATGTTAGACAATTTCTAGATATTTCAACCTTAAAGATGATATATAATTGTTGGGTTAAATCATATTTCTAATATGGAATTACTTCTTGGGGTGGCACATATTATACTAATGTTAACAAATTAATTGTAGCTCGAAATTGAATTAAAAAATGCATATTGAAACAAGCTTTTATAAAGAAGTTGATTTGTTAACAGTAAGAAAATCATATATCCATTCAATTTTAGACATTTGTTTAAAAATTGGTCGGACCAAAACATAAAATTTTAAATTATGATACAAGATAGAGTAACTCTGCTAATCTCGTTGAATTCTTACCTAAGAAAACTGGCTAAAAAACACTATATTTACCTTGCGCCGAAATTATTTAATTTTCTGACAAACAACATAAAAATGGAAAAAAAAAAATTTACATAGTTTTACTTCAGATCTTAGTAAATGGCTACTGCATATTGACAATATTGAGGGGGGGGGGGGGTTGTAATAAATTTCATATTTTTTAATCATTCATGAAACTTGTTTCTTTCCATTTGTTCAAATTATTTTGTTCTTCAATTATTTTGTAAATGCTTAAAACGTTTAGATTTGTTGCCAAAAATGATAAATTAGATATTGAGTTTAAATAAATTATAACACAAGATGCAGTAAATCTGTTACTGCATCTTATGTGCGCCGATCACTACTCCGCCGTTGTGCCGCCTGTATCAACGTTGGTGGGCGGACGTTTGAGCATTTGTTGTAGTGATCTCCAAAAAATGTCACTCTGGAAACCTCTGTGTCTGTCCTATATTTCCGACTCCTCACTGCGTTTGCGGCCGCATATTCTATGACGAATATTGGTGGGTTCGGTGTGTACTACCATTCCCTGACGTTTGGGCCATAAATTCATCGACACCCTTTATATATCTCAGGATCTTGCTTTCAGAATTTACTGTCTTGTTTTCTGCAATGAATCAAATGTTTCCTAACTTTTAGTGAGTGCTTTTTACTAGCAAGTGTCAAAACCTGACACTGAAATATTTCGGATTACTGGTGTTTTTTTTTTTTTTGATATTCGGGTAAATTAAATAATTTTACCAGTAGGGTATTCCTCCTCCCCCCCCCCCCACGTTTTGGAAACGGAGGAAAATAAATTTTTAGCTCGCATTCATATCATAAGCATTAATTTAATATATAACTACAGATTTATTTTTTGGGGGGCACGCGATTGTTTTTATTAATAACTCTTATTGTGGCATAATTTTTAATTTCATATGATAACTATGATAATCTGCATCTTTAGAAGTGTAGTGGAAATGTCGTTAAAGATGCATCCTTGTTTTAATGCAACCTGTGACCTTATTATGAATGCTATAACAGATAATTTTAATGCAGGAATGAGTCCACAATTTGAACAGACCAAAATTATTTGTGCTCCCCCTTCCGACCAAGTTTCAATTGGATCTCGCTGAACAAGTGGTGATATACCAAAAAGGAAATGTGCTGCAACGAAGAAATTTACCACCCACCCCATCCTATCTGTGGAAACTTGTAGGATGGCACAGTGTGTTGCAGCTCTGCTAAACATCCACAACCCTACTCGAGGCACATGCTCAGGGCCACGAAACTACAAAACAATGCAAACGGATATAATCTCCGAAGTAGAACTGTTTACACAACTTCTGATGAAGATGTTTCTAGTCGAAACATGTCAAGCTACGTGGTCTAAATATCGTGTGATCCGTGCAATAGACAGGATTTGCTTCGCATACTATGCAAGAAGTGATTATCCTGTATTCACCGATTGAAAGGCTATTTTGTTTTAATAAAACAGCTCGATTGTGATTAAGTTTGTTACTTTTCTCTGATATTTTTTTCTCATGGAAGAGTGGCGGAATTTATTAAAATAAATCTTTATACGCGTATTTTTTAAAGGGACGTGGGGATAAAAAGCATTTTTTTTTACATAATATGATTATTATCATAAGCCTATATTTGATATGTGTCCTTAAATGCACAAACCAAGACAGTGAAATATAAATAGGAAAATATATTTATTTCAATATTTTGAGAAGAAATGCCAAAAATACAACGAGGTAAGTACAAATTTTCATAACATTGCTTTCCATATACAGATGAGTTATCAGCAGCTTAATCATTTACGATTATTAAAAAATAGCTTTTTCTGAAACTGATATTGTTTTTTAATGGCAATGGAAAAAAGTCGCAGTGTACACTAATGTAGCAACAAGGGGGGAGGGGGGGAGCGATCGACCAATGCGCCACGCACTTGTTTATTACATATGTGTTTAAAGGTTCTTTAAAGAATATGTATAACAGACAAGCAAAATCGGAATTTTCATAAGGCTGTTTTGGCACTTGTATAGGAACAACAACATAACAGGGCACCATCATTTATATATTAGAATTTGTTTAAGCAATAACAAAATTATGTCGGTTAAATTCTTAGGAATAATAGAGTAGTTGCAAGTGTCCATTCCTTGGAAAAAGGTGCGATTCTCTATCTTTAAAACACTACTGCTTCCTCTTACAGCAGCTTATACCAATGTAAGGGTTCGGACCCCTAAAATTTTTCCATCTCCCAAAATATGCATCATTCCCGCAAAAAGTGGTAGGAACTGCTTCTAAACGGTAGGATTTAGAACTGTCAAACTTAGTATACTGTTTACCAGTGGCGCACTCAAAGGGGGGGGGGGGGGGGGGCAAGGGGCCCTGGCACCCCCCAAAGAAAAATGGAAAGAAAACACTAGAAAATTTTCCAAAAAACTTTTCCTTATTAAAATTTATTTTTTATATTTATGTTGTGTCGTGTTTTCTATTTCTATATTACTTATGAATTAGCGGTCACATAAGCTGGGAATACCCTATACCTCTCGGGAATCACGGCCGCTGTGAACACAAGGCGAACGAATCGGGCAGACCGAGCACTACTTCGTTTGCCCGAGCCGGGCCAGCGGGCCCTCGGCCCCCGGAAGATAAAATCCCAGTGCGCCACTGCGGTTTACCCTAATTGCAACGTAGATCAAGGTTAGGCTATGACTCGATCCTTGGGCTGCTTTTGTCGAAAACATTCTTTTCGAAACTTCCTCAGTTGTTAAGATCAGCGGTAGGCGCCAAAAGTTTTCTTCCCTCGGAACCTTCTCCCATCTGACAAAGTGGTAGAAATTGCTATTAAATGGTAATAACTAGAACCACCAAATTTAGTCAATTTAGAAGAGTAAAAGAGTCTTACTCTCGAGATTTATTTCCCACTCGAAAAATAGTTACCTGGAAATTTTAATTTTTTTTTTGTTTAAAAAAAACTGGTAGGGATTTCTCGTAAACGATAACAGCAATGATTACCAAATTCGGTATACAACTTCCTCTACAAAAATCCCCTCCCTCACATACGCAGGTATTTCTCCTAAACGGTAAAAGGTAGGATCGCCGAATTCAGTATACAGCTTCCTCTCGTCCTCGTTTTAAGCAATATAAAGTTTTCACCTTCCCCTCGCAAAAGAAGCCCCTCTGCATATAGCAGGGAAAAAATATTTCCTAAACGATAAGAAGTATTATCACCGAATTTGACATACAGCTTCCTCTCATATATGGTTCTAAGCAATGTACAGTCGCTCAAAAAAATATCCGAACACTGTGGTTGATTACAGAATTCAGAAAAAATATCTGGCAACGATTTTTTTTAGAAATTAATGATCTGGCAACTTTCGTGTACTGTACACGAAGGTTGCCAGATGACTAATTTCTAAAAGAACCTTCGCCATATATTTTTTCTAAATTTTGTAATCAACCACAGTGTTCGGATATTTTTTTGAGCGACTCTAAGGTTTGCCGTATTAAAAATAAAAGTATATAACAAAACATAATTTTTCATTCATGTCTTAAAACAAAAGTTTTCATTCCCCTTACCCCTTCCAGCGATGGAAGGGGGGGGGGGGGGTTCATTGTAACCAGTACCAATCTCTTGATCTCACTTGACTTGATCACATTCCATCAACTCAATTTCGAATTTTTAGAGTGAATTGCTCTTTTGCAATATTCCTATAAAATTTTGCATTTTAAAACTTTCATCGGTAGAGGACGGTATTTAGCTAATTTTATTTTCGGCTTTTAGTATTCTCTACCCATGGAAATTCGAGCTAGTGGATGAGTGGAGATATTCAAACAATATTTTTCTGGTATCTGTGTAGCACAACAAAATTCCTTCTTCTGCTAAAACGAAAATTTGCGTTTTGCCATCCCCACTTGGTGTAAGAGGGCTAATTATTGCAGCGAATGTAAACCTCTTGACCATCACATTGTACGGCCAAAATTTCACATTTCGGGCATGAATGGATCGTTTGTAAATATTTGTTGTAGAGTTTTGCACCGTTAGAGGGCATTGTTGAAGTAGTGGTTCTATATAGTAAGAGGATGGCAAATGGAGTGGAGAGGTGCCATGTTTGTGCCTTTCGATATCATAACTGTTGTTTAGAAAGATTGATTATCTTATTCTGATACGGGAAGAAAGCAGCCTTAGTAGCTTTTTCGGAGAAATTATTAGAGACGGGAGTGAGCACTCACTGGGGAGGTGTTAGGTGACAGATGGTAGCTTCCAGTCAAGCCACCCGGTGTGCTCTTTAATATGCACAAGGATGATTTTCTCTCTCATAAACGGTGCCGTAGCTTAACGTCCTATCCGACATATGGCGGCCTTTCCAAACTCATCCTGTCCTCTGCAAAAGCACTCTCTACGGAGAGGGCCAGTTGTCACGTGACTGTGACGTTCGAAAAAGGCTCTGTACTCCCGTGATTCCTATCGTCTCACTTATTTTCGCTAGCTATGGTGTATACTAAGGTGGGGGGGGGGGAGCGGCATATTTGAATTTTGTTAGTTTTGTAGTAGATACATATTATACGTTTTTGAGGTGAATACAACGTGAATTGTTATTTATTAGAGTGTTTAACGTCCTCAGGTGTAATCAGTGATTTGTAGATAGTTTGTGCACATAATTTTTGTGTGAGTCACTTTGGGATAATTCTTTGTTAGGCCTAATCACCACGGAAGTACTGTGTGCTTGGTTGCAACTATCGCAGCGGCTACGGAAAATACTAAGGAAGTCTTTTGCGAGAAATATTGTTTGTAAAAATCATTTTGATCAGAATTTCATCGTCGCTTTCAAAAACTCCTAACATAAAGTGGAATTTTGAAAATTTTAATAGGTAAGGTTTATAGTTGACATTCGTTGCTATTTTAGTAATAAAATGATTTGGTTTACAGTTGACCTTTCGCTGATATTTAAGTGGTAAAGTGATTTAGTTTAAAATTGACATTCGCCTAGATTTTAGTCGTAATTTGATTTGGTTTATAGCCGAAAATAAGCTGATATTTAAATGATGAAGTGGTTTGGATGCCGATGAGGATAAGAAGGATAGGTTTTACGGACAACTTCAGGATAGTTTGAATTCTGTCATGAAAGGAGATATTACCCTTGTTCTAGGTGATTTCAATGCCAAAGTTGGTACTGACTCTGGCCTTTGGGGAGGGGTGATAGGCCCTTTTGATATTGGTAGCTGCAATGGCAATGGGCAATGTCTCCTACAGGTAAGTAAACTCAATGGATTCAGAATAACTAACACATATTACAAACACCACGACATACATAAGTACACATGGGTTTCACCTGATGGGCTGCATAGGAATATGATTGATTATATATTAATTAACAGCAAATGGGCTAGTTCTGTTAGAAATACCAGGGCATATAGGGGAGCTGAAATTGGATCTGACCATTACCTTGTTAAAAGTGTCTTGAACTTAAACTTAAAAAGTGTTGTGCTAGGGTTAAAAAATTTGCTTTTAATACTGAAGCTCTGAAAGACCCAGTTATAGCCAAAGCTTACCATAATAGGTTACTTAGTCATTATGACAGTCATGGTATGCTTACTACTGAAGTTGAGGAAGAATGGAATCATTTTAAACAGGCTTTTTTGGACACTAACAGTACTCTTTTAGGAAAAAAGGAGCAGAAGAGGCAAAATTATCTGAGTGATAAGGCACTTGAGTTTATTTCAGAAAGAAGGAACTGCAGTAATGTCGATAATCAGTACCCTACTAGTCCTAATAGAAAGGATTACAGAGAGCTTAATAAACGTGTAAAGGATCAGTTAGCTGCTGATAAGAATCTTTGGCTTGATGGTTTCGCTGACAAAGCCGAGGAAGCAGTTGGGTTGTTTTACCTCTGAGCGGCACTTTTTTGCACACCATGGGCTAAATGGCCAGGTCACATGGACCCCGAAGGCTCAGAGAAGGTTGGGGGAGGGGACCCGATGGAACAGCTGTTGCGAGACAGATGGTAGCCTCCCGTCAAGGCCATCCAGCGTGTTCTTTAACGTGCACAGGGTATGGCTCTCCTGCACACGGGGCCACGGCTTAACGTCCCATCCGACGGACGGCGGCCTTTCCAAGCCCATCGGTGTCCCCTACTGACCGTGGGCAGGGCGGGAAATTTTGCGGAGATAAATCTCAACGCTGACCCAGCTGGGACTCGAACCTGGGAACTACAGATTACGAGTCTGGCGCGCTACCAACTGAGCCACCCCCGCCCCGAGGAAGCAGTTAGACAGCATAACAGCAGAGAGCTGTACCAGACAGTTAATGTTTTATGTGGTAGAAAACGGACAGGCATACAGGGATTGAAGGATAAACAAGGTAAGGTTACGAAGGTGAGGATTCTGTCATGGCTAGGTGGGCTGAGCATTTCAGTGATATTCTAAACAATGCGGTTAGTTCTATTCCCATTGTTTGCAATGATGATAGATGCAATGGTGGCTTTAGTGTTGGCCCTATAACACTATCTGAAGTTATTTTGGCTATTTCTAAACTTCATAAATCCCCAGGGGTAGATGAAATTACTACGGAAATGCTTAGATCTGGGAATGTTTCTGTTACCACTTGGATGACTGAAATTTTGAATATTTTTTATATTAAAGGAATGGTCCTCAAGGACTTTACCAGAGTTATTATTATCCCTATTTTCAAAAAAGGTGATCGTAGTTCTTGTGATAACTATAGGGGTATCAGCCTACTCTCTGTTCCAGGGAAAGTTCTTTGGATTATTCTGCTTAATAGAATGAAGAATCTGGTTGGCAGTCAATTGCGTGATGAGCAATGTGGATTCATAAGTGGTAGGGGATGTGTATATCATATATTTTAACTTAGGCAGATTCTTGAGAAATGTTTAGAGTTTCAGAAAACTTTGGTTGCTAGCTTTGTTGATTTCAAAAATGCTTTCGACTCTGTTGATCGTCATAATTTGTGGTTAATTGTGAGATCATATGGTATACCAGACAAGTTAGTTAACATAACGAAAGCTCTCTATAATAACACTGAATCGTGTGTGAGAGTTGGTAAGTCTTGTAGCAATTGGTTTAGCATTACTTCTGGTGTTCAACAAGGGTACATTTTGTCTCCTTTTCTCTTTAGTTTGATTATTGATTATGTTATGCGAAATTCACTTCAAGGGAAAGATTTTGGCCTTGAATGGGCTGGAGATACGAAAATTTCTGATTTAGGTTATGCTGATGATTTAGCCCTTTTGGCAAATGATGTTAATAAGATGAACTCATTCATTCGAGCTGTTGATGAAACTGGTAGTAGAGTAGGTTTGGTTATAAACAGAGAGAAAACTAAAGTGATGAAAATTGGTCAGGCAGGCTGTGATTCAGTTAATCTGAATGGTTGAAATCTTGAGCAGGTGTCACAGTTTAATTATCTTGGGAGCTATGTAACAGATAATGGTGATGTGCGGCATGAGATTAACAGACGAATAGGGATTGCTGCTGGACCTTTTAAGAATCTATGGAGAGTGTGGAGAAATAGGCGTATACACATAAAGACTAAAATTAGGCTGTATAATAGTTTGGTTCTTTCTAGGGTTACTAATGGTAGTGAAACTTGGACACTTTGTAAAGAAGATAATGTCAAAGGTTATACGTACATATTATAGTGCCAGCCATTTGATAGCTGTTCATACTAGTGGTCGTAAATTTTTTCTACTGCCAAACTGAGGGAGGCTCTAAGATCACCATTTACTTCGTCAAACATACATCAATAATCATAAAGCATCAAGATAAATCACAGATAACAAATAACAGCATTTATTCAACAGATCATTTCTAAGTGAGTTACACATTTAAACATTAAACCTTTCTTCTAAGAATTGCAGGCAGGCACCTCTGGCGCGGCCTCTTTTCATTTGAAGGAACGTAGAGTGGCGGCGATAAGCCAATTTGAAGTTCATCGGTCGAGCTAATGCTCAAAGAGAGAACAGACACCAAATAGTCTGTTAATCCCATCCGGGACCAGGTGACGGCGATAGGCAGCACAATCTTACACAAGCACGATTGGGAAAAGTATTACCAAACCAGAATAAATTTTGACTATATCTCATTCTATACAGACGGATCACAGGCAAAGGCATCGCCACTAGCCAGTCGCTGCTCGGATCTCATATGCTACAGGTTGTTAGATGGTCCTGCTACACCTCGCGTACATGCTAACGTCCAGCTCGGCTCCTTTCCTCCACTGTAGATAACGCTTCCTCCTTCCAGTTTAGAGACAACAATTTTTTGACAACAGAAGGGGCTTTGAAATTGTGTCCTCTCAGTTTTATTCTCCGTTGGCTCCTTGGCGGAGATCACCCGAGACTGCTCACGGGGATTTCTTATTGGCCCGCATAGGCCGAGGTGTGAATCTTCGACACCTCTGGCAAGAGTTGTTTACCTCGGTGGTCACATATATCTCGCCATCTGGGGAGCACCGGACCACATTGTATGGGCCCGCGCCACCGGCGATATTCTTTTCCGGTCAAGCTGGACTCTAAAATGGATGCAAAGTAAAATGGCTCTGGTGGTCAAAATAATGGTGCCTGAGGCCTTCCGTGACAACAGTCGTGTCCACATTTTAAAACAAACGTAGTTATGACACACCTATCCCACTCAGGGGAAAATAAGGTGGGCAATGGTACAGAAAGGCTTTTGGCCTCACGAGAATTGAGCAAAGTTTTCACGTTGTCTGGTCTGGTTTTGTATGCAGAATAGTCACCATGTTGGTTCAAAGTTCGGTGGTCAGAATTCCTGGTCTGTTCTGTGGAGCATGAGTCACACACGCGTATTTCACACTGTTCCAGGTAGAGGGTATCGTTCTTTGCTGATCACATCAGTCAGCTATGCTTTACAAAGTCCGAGGATCTGGTGACGCACTACATGATGCGTCAGTAGAGCTGGAGCTGCCTTGGTCCAGGCTTCCTTCCGGCATGCCTTTTGGTCATTGACTCCATTTCGAAGAGTTTTTCAGCATCACATGATATAAAAAGAAACGAGGAGTGTCAATTCTGGTTTTCCCTTATGTTTACTATTTACAAATCACAGTTCAATATCTTATCAGCCGACACGTGTCTCGGGAGATTTCTGTCTCTCCATAACCATAACCATAACCCATAACCATAACCTCGATCATTTTACTTCGCTCACGTTATTTAATTTTTTTTTTACATTACATAATACCATCTATTTGTCTGCAAAATCTCTCGTTTGTGTCAGTTGATTCTATTAATCTGACATTCTAATATTCTCTTTTCGTTACAACAGTAGTTATTTGTTACAGGACCTTTCACTCGCCTTGGTTGATTCTATACAATATTAGGCTTTGGCCTACAAAGTATTTTATCCACTTCAATTCTTCAAATACAATAACTAATTTCAATGAGCTTCGATCTACAATCAGAGTTCATAAACTTCTTTCTTCATTACACCAATGGTTACTGACCTACATGACCTACTATGGTCTGCAACATGCTTCGCCTACTTCAATTTACTCTATACAATTGGCAATCATAAACTCTTTCCTGCATTACATCAATGGTTACTGACCTACATGACCACTGCAATTTTATTTCCCAATTTCAGAGTTCCCATGTATAGTGTAGTGTGCCTGGTAAAGGAGGGGGCAGGGGTAGGATCCGCCCGATCCAGTGATTGTCAATTCAGCCAGCACTTCGTAGTGCAGGTTTGGAAAATGCGGAGTTGACATCACAGGTGCGGAATCGAGCACGTCACTACAGCTGACCATCCTTCCTTGTTGCCGTGGCAATGCATGAGGGAGAGAACTCGTCTGCTGCTTGGCGTCTTGGTCACTTCCTTCTGATTGGCAGTTGACTTGAGGATGCCAGCGGCTCTTCCTACCGAATTGCTTGAGTGCAAACTTTCGCTCCTCAGACGTTTATTCATATTCTAAAACTCTGCATTTCCTGTGTATAGCTCAGAATCCTCACTTGCTATCTTCATCCGGGTCTAATTCTTTAATGACCTCACTGTTCTCCAGAACACATCTCAAGTTTATGTTCCTCCAGTGGTGGCTGTTTTCTTCTCATCCCCTAACTCTTCTTTAATTGTGCTTTTTAAGCAGTTCCAAATGACAAATCACTTCCGGGTCGTGGCACCTACTACCCGAATTTGATTCGCCATAAATTTAGAAAATTAGCGATGGGGAAAGCAAGCCTGGTTTGGCGAAATTACATCCTTATTTTGAAGTTTCAGCACATCAACAGTTGAATTTTTAAAACTTATGAATGTAAAATTTGGAACTCCACAAGACTAAACATTAATTTCGAGCTCTATAAGTTTTCCATTGGTGGTTTTCCAATTTCAGTAATCTAAGTGCCATCGCACTTGGACTCTTCTATTAAGCATTCAATTTCTCGAACATCAATAGTGGAAAAGGTATTGTCGTCAGTGACTTCACGTGGAGACATGCACTGATAAACATCGATTGCAGTGGTAACTGCGATGGGTGATGAGGGACGGTCTCTATGACACTGACCTTAGCAATTCACTGATCGAACTCCCAATACCCAAAGGGGAAATCCTTTGGATACGCCAATACTCTTGAAGCATCTGTGTGGGAACAAGCTATTACTTCGTAATTTTGGTATGCTTTTTCACCCACACAACTAAACTCAGTTTTCTTTTTCCTAGTCTTCCATTGCTTCAGTAATTTGATTACTACCGACGCTTGAATGAACCTGAGCTTTCTGTTTACCATGTCAACTCTGTGCGGATAGAAATAGAACCTTTTGCTACAAAAGTTACCCTTAAAATCCGCTCGGAAGTCTAGACATCTCGATTTCTCTTTGACCTTAACTTGGAGCCCCATCAGTGTACCTTTAGAATGTACTTTTGATTTCTTTTTAGACGGAAACAAAACATTTCTTCTTCTGTTCAATGAAGGTTTTTGCTTTATGCGAGTTGTTAGTATCTCATGCTTAGCAAGGGTGTAATTTGTTCCACTCATTACTGAATCGTTTTCACCTAATGCTATTGTTTTCTTCACATCATTCCCCTGTTTCGTGTCCAGCTTATTTTTGTGGTCTTCCTGGAGGATCAAATATTCTACTAGTGAGCGTTCTAGAATATCTATTTTTCTCCCTACTTGGGTGTCACTAAATTTACTTTCCTCCCTGTATCTTCCTATTGTTAGCTTCGCTTCCTGGGGCGGGAGTGGCTCAGTCGGTAGCGCGGCTCCAGTCTCGTAAACTAGGCTCGTAATCTGTAGTTCCCAGGTTCGAGTCCCAGCTGGATCAGCGTTGAGATTTATCTCCGCAAAATTTCCCGCCCTGATCACGGTCAGTAGGGGACACCGATGGCTTGGAAAGGCCGCCGTCCGTCGGATGGGACGTTAAGCCGTTGCCCCATGTGCGGGAGAGACATACCCTGTGCATGTTAAAGAACACGCTAGATGGCCTTGATGGGAGGCTACCATCTGTCTCCCAACAGCTGTTCCAGTGGGTTCCCTCCCCCAACCTTCTCTGAGCCTTCGGGGTCCATGTGACCTGGCCATTTAGTCCATGGTGTGCAAAAAAGTGCCGCTCAGAGGTAAAACAACCCAAACAACCCAAAGTTTTGCTTCCTATTGCTTTGTATTGCTTTGTATTGTATTGCTTTCTATTGCTTTGTATTGGAGAGCTATCGCCAGCCTTGATCAATGCCGATTTTTCAGTTTCGGTAAACCTTAAAATCTCCTGACTCTAAAGATTGTTTCGTATCTTTTCTGCCCATCATTTCTTTGTGGCTTCCCTGAGGGCCCAAATGCTCTGCAAGTGAGCGTTCTGGACTATCTATTTTTCTCATAACTTCTGCACCACTAAATAATGCCCCTTCCTCGCTGTCACTTCCCATTATTAAATTCTCTTCCTCTGTGTCACTCTGTATCAGGGAGCTATCGTCAGACTACAAATTCTGATTTTTCAGTGTCGGCGAGTGTCCTTAAATCTTCTGACTCTAATCTTCCATGCCCATTATTTCTTGCATCTTCCATGCGCATTTCCTCATCTACTATCTCCGTATTTCCACGATTTCGCCCTTCGCTAAAAATGGTATCTATCTGACATGTGTTGCTAATTTCTACATAATTTGTATTGGCCCTGTCCTCCTCCTCCTCCTCCTCCTCCTCCTCCTCCTCCTCCTCCTCCTCCTCCACATCATCATCATCATCATCATCATCATCATCATCATCATCATCATCATCAATGTCGTCTGACATGATTACAATTAAGCTCTTCTCGCTGTTCCCTGCTAACTGCTCTACAGGCATTTGTTTCTCCTTTTCACTCTCTTGCACCTGTTCTAATGCCTCACTTTCTTGAGCCAAACGTCTTTTCTTTAAAATTCTACAGATTTCTTTCCTAAGGCCCTCTATGTCAAAAATATTTTCAACTATATTTATCACCGCTTCGTATTCTTCTAAACCGATGGGGGTGAAAACGTTAGCTATTAATCTTTCAATGTCTAGATTTCTCTCACCACTCCAAGACATGGGAGGAGGTCCCAGTTCTGCCTCTAATATTTTGTACAGGGCATAATGCTTAACTATGCCAATTTCAGACTTTTCGTCAGGAGGGTTACATTCCTGTTTCACTAATTCATACACCTTAACCAAGCGTCTTTGACTTAAAGTTTCATATATCACTTCCCTAAGACCATCTATATCGAAAGCAATTTCTACTAGACTTATCACTTCCTCGTCTTCCTCTAGGCCGATAGGAGTGAACACTTCCTTCACTAATTGTTCGACGTCTAAATCAACTGCATTTTTCCAACACATAGGAGGAGGTCCCAACTTTTCCTCTAATGTCAGGTATAGAGCAGATTGCTCCATTTTCTTAGGTTTGGGCGTGGCATATGCTAGGAGTTTATGAGAGCTATAAGGCAAATTTCCAGTTTCTTCCCTTTCATGTTCATCGTGAATTTGGTTCTGTGGCCTGTGAGTATGAGGAGCCGAACGATACTCTATGTAGCTATCAGGATTGTCGTAAATGAAATATTCTCTTGGGGAATTCATTCTAACGGGGCAATTTTTGTTGAAATGGCCAAACTCTCCCCATTCAAAACATTCTTCCCTGCGGCGTCTCGTGCTCTTAACGGGATTGTTTTTTCGGTTTGCATGGCGAGGGTATACAATAGGATCACGCTTTGTCGAGTAAGATGCTCTAAAAGCTATTATTAAATTCCTAATCTGTATCGACAGATGTATATGGCGTAGACTAATGCATACACTAATCTCTAGAACTTATCTCTTATCTCTAGAACTTATCTCTTATCTCAGTAACTTGCTTTCTCTGCTCAACAACTTATCAAACTTTCTCAATCTCAATTAATCAATCGTCGCCTTTACGAACTTAACTAACTATCTTAAACATACAAAACTCTTCTCCATATTTCCAACAACTTGTTCACATCTGCGATATTCCTAAAATTTACAATGACAATTAACAGCGCTCTATCATAGCAAACAGGATGTCGAGAAAATTGATTTAAACCAGGTGGGATTCTAACCCACATCTGCTTGTTAACTAACAGCTGCTCTCGCTGTTTGAGCTACTGGATAGTGATCATTCTCTAATCCTACTATGTGGTAAAATTATTCTGTACCAACAAACTTTGATCACTGAGTGCCTCTCAACATTTATCCTAATAAAACACCCAATCATTTAGAGCATGTTCTAGAGAGCTCCTATCCTCCATTGCTCCGATTTCTATAATTCTAAATTACACATGATTTTAAGCTGCATTGAACCACAATCTCCGAACTTAACAACTCTTGCGATAACCTTAAGCATTTCTACACAATAAAAACTTTTCAGAATATACCAAAGCCTTATTTCTGATAATAATAACAATAAGAAGCTACAAACTGTTCAGCAACCTTGAAGATCTCTCTAAAAACAATTCCTATCAACATCACGCATCAATAATTATCTCACTCACACAATTACTTAATTCACAAATATCTTACTAACTCCTTTTATCTTCACTAAGAATCTTAAAAATGCAATACACATATAAAATTGAACAATTCTCAAATTAGCTTACCTGCAACAATTATCAAAATCTTACATGCTATATCCTAATTAAACCTTTTGGTGTTTCCACTTATTTGTCCCGTCATTCCCCGTGTGCTGTATGTTTTTATGGAGTTTGAGTTCATTGTATCCTCCAAAAGTGCAGGGAGCTGTAACACAGAAATATATCAGACATCAAAAAAAAATAATCACTCCTAGCTAAAAGATTAATGAATGCAGTGGTTCCCTAGTCGATTCGCCACTTCTCCTCGTACAATCTTCTCCTGGGCCTATCTATTTTTGAAGTTATTGAAATATGCAGTGTACAAATATTCTTTCTATAAATTTTCATTATAGCTTATAACAACATTTTGTTTTTACAGATGTTCCTGGAAATCCTCGCTAAAAATACATATATAACAATCCTCGCTAAAACTTTTCTCAGAATAACATACACTTTAACTTCCATATAATCGAAATAATTTTAACTTCTAAGGGTTTTCTAACACTTTTTGCCGCTGCCTCGCTTCAACATAGTTATTATGTAATATATATATTTTTCCCAAAACATCAGACTTATCCATTCCATTCGAAATTTCTACGAGTTTACACACTTAACAATAAAGTTGCAATTTTTCCAATATTAATACTTTTTCTTTTCAACACATGCTATTTTCTACCTTCTAGCCGAACTAACTCACAGGTTCAAAGGAATAATGATCACAAAAGCACCATCGTTAAATTGTTTAACAATTTTCAGACCTCTATTCATTTTTCAGTTTCTGGCCGCAATGACCTGCAGGTTCAAAGAAATCCTGATCACGGTAACCAATGTCAAAGGTTATACGTACATATTGTAGTGCCAGCCATTTGGTAGCCGTTCGTACTAAAATGAATACCCCCTCAAGCAGCTGCTTGCCACAGAGGTCTGACAGGAGCCTGTCAGTTTATATGCCATAGTAGAAGGTCTGTGAGGATGGCAGGACTAGTGGTCGCATATTTTTTCTACTGCCAAACTGAGGGAGGCTCTAAGATCACCATTTACTTCGTCAAACATACATCAATAATCATAAAGCATCAAGATAAATCACAGATAACAAATAACAGCATTTATTCAACAGATCATTTCTAAGTGAGTTACACATTTAAACATTAAACCTTTCTTCTAACAATTGCAGGCAGGCACCTCTGGAGAATTCATTTCAAGGAATTTTTCATTTGAAGGAACGTAGAGCGACGGCGATAAGCCAATTTGAAGTTAATCGGTCGAGCTAATGCTCAAAGGGAGAAGAGACACTAAATAGTCTGTTAATCTCATCCGGGACCGGGGCGACGGTGATAGGCAGCGCAAACTTACACAAGCACAATTGGGAAAAGCATTATTAAATCAGAATGAACTTTTCATAAAGTGCTAATTTATAATCAGGTAATCAAACCTATCCTTCTCTATGCTGCCCCCATCTGAGGTGCATGTTCGAATAAAAATCTTGCAAATCTGTAATCTCTACAAAATAAAATCCTACGATCTGCTGTAGCAGCTCCCTGGTTTGTCAGGAATACTATCATTCATCGAGATCTAAATTGTGAAACAATTCTCCAATCCATCAAGAAAATGGCCAAGAACTATTTTGCAACTATCGCAGAACATCCTAATCAACTTATTAGAGATTTACTTAAGTATGATGTGTACCCCTCCCACAAATTCAAACGACCAAAATCTCTGTTTGATAATCAGGATTAAGCCAGGGGATCGAAGCCAGATGGCGCCACTTGTACTACCCCCATCTGGAGTCGAACCTTAACTTATTCCTTACTTAGTACTTACCTTTCTCTTACTTCTTCCCTTCCCACTCTTCTGCCCCCACATCCCCCCACTCTTTTCAACTCATATTACGGTTCTACCGTCATTTATTCACACATTTCAATCATTTGGCTACTGGCGTTAGCTAAGATTAAGCAGGTATAGGCCTCAGGCCTGGGACTGCTGTTGTCACTGTATGCTCTTTGATCTTTTGACCCTACCTCATTCTATGCAGACGGATCACAGGCGAAGGCATCACCACTAGCCGGTCACTGCTCGGAGCTCGTACGCTACACCTCGCGTGCATACTAACGTCCAGTTCGGCTCTTTTCCTCCACTGGAGACGACTCGCGATGTCTTCCTTCTTCCAGTTTAGATACGACAATTTTCTGACAACAGAAGGGGCTTTGAAATTGTGTCCTCTCAGTGTTATTCTCCGTTGGCTTCCTGGCGGAGGTCACCCGAGACTGCGCGCGGGCATTTCTTATTGGCCAGCGTAGGCCGAGGTGTGAATCTTCGACACCTCCGGCAAGAGTTGTTTACCTCGGCGGTCACGTATATCTCGCCATCTGGGAGCACCGCACCACGGTGTTGTATGGATCTGCGCCGCCGGCGATATTCTTTTCCGGTCGAGCTGGGCGCTAAAACGGATGCAAAGTAAAATGGCACTGGTGGTCAAAATAATGGTGTCTGAGGCCTTCCGTGCCAACAGTCGTGTCCACATTTTAAAACAAACTTGGGCACGACAATAACAGGAAACTAGATGCTTTTGATTCTAGATGCTTACGCAGTATCTTGGCCATTAGGTGGTTCAATTTTGTAATGATAATACAACATATATATAGACTTGTAACTAATGATGAGGTTAGGCAAAGGAGTCAGCAACCTCCTTTAAGCAGCATATTGTGCACAGAGAGACTCCGTTGGTTTGGCCATGTTGCCCATATGGATAATTATAGATTGGCGAATAGGGTTATGAACAGTGTGCCTAAAGGCCTCAGAAAGAGGGGGAGACCTAGGATGCGGTGGGCAGACAAGGTCAAACAGGACCTTGTTAGAATTGGTGTGCAGTGGCCAGATGCAGTAGATGTTGCTCAGGACAGACTTGCTTGGAGAACTAAATTGCAGTCTGGTTGGACCTCCGTAGCCCTTGGCTGCTTGAGGATGATGATGATGGTTTGATTTATAGTTCATATTTCGCTGATATTTTAGTGGTAAAATGATTTGGTTTATAGTTCATATTTCGCTGATATAAGCCGTCCCGTGGCCGAGTGGTTAGCACGCTTGGCTACTGATCTAAGGGACCTGGGTTCGAGCCCCGGGTCAAGGCATGGATATGTGTGTTGTTTTCTGCTGAGGGCCTGCCATCCTCACAGTCCTTCTACTATGGCATATAATTTGACAGGCTCCTGTCAGACCTCTGTGGCAAGCAGCTGCTTGAGGGGGTATTTCTTTCTTCGCTGATATTAAATGGTAAAATGACAAATGATATTTTAGTAGTACTTTTTAGTAGTGATTTAGATTAGAGTTGGCATACTACTGATAGTTCAGTGGTAAAGTGAATTGGTTTACATTTGACATACCACTGACATTGAAGTGTTAAAGTAATTTGCATGATATGTCATTACATTTGAATGTAAAATGATTCCGTTCAAGTTCATTGCATTAATACCTAGAATCAGAATGTATATTCTAATAAATGGGATTGAAATATAATGAAGAGTTGGGGATTTATTTTAGCTTAATTTGATAAGTGTTACTAAAAACTTAAATTTATATGAGGGATAAGCAGTCTAATTACGATAAGGCAAAGATGTCAATTAGTGACATGTTTTGTGTTGCAGTGACACAAAACTTTTTAGGTTCTGTGGGGTTTCTCTAGAAGGATCTTATGCATGTATAATATATATTACTATAACAATTCAACTTTTAATAAAACTTTTAAAGCTATTTTAGATTATTTGCATAATTAAAACTAAACGCTGCACAAAATGATTCTCCATTCATGCTGAACATGATAATGGTTTGGTGTGAAACACGTAACTTTTTACTTCAGTAATGATCTACGGGTTCGAGCCCCGGGTAGGGCATGGATGTTCGTTTGTTTTCTGCTGAGGTCCTGCCATCCTCTCAGACCTTCTACTCTGGCATATAAACTGACAGGCTCCTGTCAGACCTCTGTGGCAAGCAGCTGCTTGAGGGGGTATTTATTTTTTTTTTATTTAATTCCATTTAATTGCTAAATTAATTTTCGAACTTTGTAGCTGATCATGTGTCACATACTCTTTGTTACTCTGTGAATAAAAATACAATATTACTAGGATATAAAAACCTAATCCATTTTAAATTAATTACACTCTTCTATTGTAATATATGCATAATGTGATAAGTAAATAGAGCATCACTGAATTAAGGGTTAACATTGCAGTACAGATCTAAGGAAATACAGTAGTTCCTTTTGCACATCATGGGCTAAATGGCCAGGTCACATGGACCCCGAAGGCTCAGAGAAGGTTGGGAGAGGGGACCCACTGGAACAGCTGTTGGGAGACAGATGGTAGCCTCCCGTCAAGGCCATCCAGCGTGTTCTTTAACGTGCACAGGGTATGGCTCTCCCGCACATGGAACCACGGCTTAACGTCCCATCCGACGGTCGGCGGCCTTTCCAAGCCCATCGGTGTCCCCTACTGACCGTGGATAGGGCGGGGAATTTTGCGGAGATAAATCTCAATGCTGACCCAGCTGGGACTCGAACCTGGGAACTACAGATTACGAGCCTGGCGCGCTACCGACTGAGCCCCCCCCCCCCGCCCCCAAGTGGATAGCACTCTTGGCTGCTGATGAAAGGGACCTGGGTTCGAGCTCCGTCTAAGGTATGGATGTCTTTGTTGTTTTTCTGCTGAATGCCCGCCCTCCTCACAAATCTACTGTGGCGTATTAAACTGGTAGATTCCTGTCAGACCTCTGTGGCAAGTAGCTGCTTGAGGGGATATTTTTTTTATGGCTATGCTGGGATGATTGTTTTTCGGATGGCCACAAAATTTCGCATCTTTCCCTCAAGGTTTGTTATAGAATTCAATATTGGGAGGATAAATTAGAGGGATATTTTTTATAATAATAATGGCTTTATTCAAGTGCAAACACAATGTCAATTAAATGTAGAATAACGAGAATGAAATTTAGGAATTATGCAAAATTCTTTCATGTCCAATCAGTTGGTAGCCAAGATTAGCAAAATATTTGTAAATGTTAGGTTTTTCAAATATTTTGCTAATATTTTC
Organism: Ryuthela nishihirai; assembly: GCA_038380435.1. Lineage (NCBI taxonomy): Eukaryota > Metazoa > Arthropoda > Arachnida > Araneae > Heptathelidae > Ryuthela > Ryuthela nishihirai. The sequence continues at coordinate 155,066 of JAWZYU010000038.1, forward strand.
ATTAATGCCAGTTAATGAACGAAATTTAACATAATGAAAGCACTCTTCAATAACACCGAGTCATATAAAGCTTACAGCAATTCTTTTGGCATTGTTCTGGTGTACTAAAGGTGCATTTTGTCTCCTTTCCTCATGGGTTATTGATTATGTTTTTAAAAAATAGCGTTATTATGTAAATATTTCTGTTTATTATATTACTATAATCAGGGCCACTGTAATGTTATGCCCGCTGATGTGCAGCTCAAAAAATGCCGCCCCCTCTTCAAAATAAACCTAGCAATGCTTTCAAAATCTCATAAAAATTATTTAAGAAATTGTTTTTCAATCACGATTAATTGTAATAAATGACTAAGTAATTAATTTTATTAATTCATTAGGTAAAAATTATTAGGATTAAATTATTTCCTTTTTTGTACAAAAATAATAAGATTTCTTAACTCACGAAAAACAATTATTCTTAAAAACTTCTTTTATTCCAGATAAATAATGAAAATGAAAAATAATATCAACATATAAGACAAAAAATAATAATAAATGGTGAAAATCATATCTTTTTACCTTATTAAAAATAATATTAACAAAAAGCTAGTGATCAAAAATATTTTACGTTCACCATAAAAAAATTTAGTCATTTTCTAAGAATCAGAACTTGGAAGTTCATGAAGTGTAGGGGCGGGGGTGGCTCAGTCAGTAGCGCGTCAGGCTCGTAATCTGTAGTTCCCAGGTTCGAGTCCCAACTGGGTCAGCGTTGAGATTTATCTCCGCAAAATTCCCCGCCCTGCCCACGGTCAGTAGAGGACACCGATGGCCGCCGTCCGTCGGATGGGACGTTAAGCCGTGGCCCCATGTGCGGGAGAGCCCATAACCCTGTGCACGTTAAAGAACACGCTGGATGGCCTTGACGGTAGGCTGATGAGAATCTGTCTCCCAACAGCTGTTCCAGTGGGTCCCCTACCCCAACCTTCTCTGGGCCTTCGGGGTCCATGTGACCTGGCCATTTAGCCCATGGTGTGCAAAAAAAGTTCCGCTCAGAGGTAAAACAACCCAACTCATGAAGTGTACCGACTATGCTGTTTGTGTTAAGAAAGCGACTTATATTTGCAAGCAGCGGTTTACTATCAATCAATTAAAATAAAGAGCAATCAAATTTACGTAAATAAAAATAGCTCGTAGGAAAATTAAATCCCATAGCAGGGTTTTAATGTGATGAATGAGGGAGGGCCAGATACATATATAATTCAGTTCTTATTAAATAATGTTAAATAATTTGTAATGAAATGAAAAAAATTTTGGTTTGAACAATAGCCTAAGGGATAATTTTACAATGGGCCGAGAGATCTCGTTGCAACACACTCCTAAATTAAAATTCACAAAAGACCTCTAATAGTTACTAGAAATAAAATTTCAAAATGGAGCAATCTCGATTATTGAAACCCCACCAAAACGGTATGATATATACAACGGCTTTCAAAAGTTAAAATCCCATGTTAATTCGATGAGAATCTAATTTCAAAGCTCAGTAACGTCATGGGCAAATATTTTGTCTAACTGGTCGCATAAGCTGCATCAATCTTTCGGCGAGTATGGTGTAATCTCTGCGAAGTATGGTGTAAGAATAAAATGAAGTAGGGGGGGGATGAGGGTTCAATTCGCCATTCTAATAACATTAATTCTTGTTCGTTAATATAGAATAAGACCGTTAAAAACCCTATTGTGAAGACTGAAATGTTTAGAATTATTTTCACCAAACACATTAATCGCAAACAAAATTCGAGATATCAGGGGTCAAACTTCGTCTTAGGCAACATTTTCCCACTCCTACTTCTTTAAAAACTTGGTCGATTGATGATGTTGTCGGTGGCACCTCAGGTTCGAGCTCCCACCGCGCCTAGATGAAGAATTTTTCTACTAACCACAGATCTGTCTTCAGTAAGATAGAGGATACCAATGAACCATTGGTGAATCCAGGGTGATGGCATCCGGGCACGCACCACCATTCCCCTTGAAAATTTCCCTTATTGGGAGAAAGAATCATTCTCATTTCCATTCCTCTGTGAAAATTAAGTTGCTTATTAGAATTATTTCCAAATGAGAAGCCACTTAGTATGACTGTGATATTTTTATCATGTGCCTCAAGTATCAAATTTCCATGGATCCTCCACTGCAGTGAGCTTGTTAAAAACTGTCAACCTTCAGATGGCTCGTTGTCATTTCTCCATGTGTAGAATAAGTCACAATCTATGACCGTTAAAAAATATGTATTATCATCAAATTATACTATTAATAATCTGATTAGGCAAAGAGCATTTTGCTAGTTCTTCTTTACTGCTTAATGGTTTAATTATTAATGTGAAATTAATCACCAAAATGTAATCAATTTTATAAACTGTGACATCAGTTTGAGACTGCATATTTCACGTTAAGATTTTTTTGAATATGGTAAAATAATATTTAGTGCAATATTTTGCTGTTGCAAAACAGCAGTTTCCAGTCTACCTAAGGGAAATGGTGCATTGATTTTTACGTATATCAAACTGAATTTGTTGCTCCAAATATAAACCATAAAATCTTATCCGTAAATTCAGGAGAGCCATGTCCTGGATACGTTAAAGAACACTGTGGATAGCGTTGACGAGAGATTTTCATTTGTCTCCTAAAAATTATAAAATGGATCCTCTTTCATGAACGCTTAGGATCCTTGTGATCTGTCCATTTAGCCCATTGTGTAAGAAAGTGACGCTCAGAGGCAAAAAAATCCAATCTAACTCATTAATAAAACTGGAAGAATAACACTGCCTCACGCGAATATCAGTGCTCATTTTCAAAGAAAGTAAAATTACTGTTATTACTACCTTTTCATTATTACCTGTCTTCATGTTGCTTTTCGTTCGTCATTTGTCGGTTTGTGTGTGTCTAAACCAGAAGTTCCTAAACTTATTTGTCCTACAGCCCCCTTTTCAGAAAAAAAAAATTACTCAGCGCCCTTCTGGAAATCTACCTTCTTTAAGCGAGCAAACAGAAAGATACAGTGACAAATTTGCGTTCTTTGATGTATCTGTGCAGTCGATGTACTGCGGTACAACTGGGACTTGCCTTTATTTAATGTTAACGTTCGTTGTTCCTGTTCAATGTTTGTGACATTTTTTATTGGTAAGTATGAAGATTCGTAATGATATTTAAATATCATTTGCGAATGAGACAAAATTTCAATTTAATTACAATTTAGAAAAATTACCAAATATAGGAAGCTATTTTTTACGGGAAAATAATTTCTAACTCTCATAAACGTTCCTGCAATTCAATTTACTTTATTTTTGCTTACGGAAGAAAAAAATATATTATTCTTTACATATTTATCTGTTCGCAAAAGATATTCTACAATCTATATATTTTTTTATGTTCAAATTTTTTAAAAAATAGATAAAAACAAATTATAAAAAATTTGTGCTTAACTAGGTGGTCACCGGCCACGGACTTGCGACGGGGATGATGACGGTTAAACCCACGGGTTAAACCGGTTACAGGAGTGTCAACTCGTCCTTTACCATCTTTGCACTTTACAAAGGTAAAAAGAAAAATTCTTCCTAATGATACTCTGGAATTGTCCCATCTGTTTATTTTAGTTTTCGTTTTTATTTTTACAACTATTGATAAAAAGGGGTAGGCCGAAACTTTTTTTCTCCTGCCTGACTGAATGCAAGGATATACGGGTCCCAAGGGAAGTGAATCGTTGAACCCAGATTGTTGCTGGCTGCCTTTCGTTTTACCGAATGTGGGACAATTCCCGAGTAACGAACAGGTAGAATTTTCCTTTTTACCTCTGTAAAGTGGTCCTGCCATCCTCTCAGATCTCCTACTGTGGCATATAAACTGACAGGCTCCTGTCAGACCTCTGTGGCAAGCAGCTGCTTGAGGGGGTCTTTATTTATTATATTATAAAGTGCAAAGATGGTAAAGGAAGGGTTGGCATGTCGAAAACCGGTTCAACCTTCATCTTCTCCCGGTCGTAAGCCCGGTGGCAGTCTAGTTAATCACAAAAGTATCCTTACTATTATTTTTAGCCAATTTTTTTGTAATTCATTTTTATTTTTTATTAATATTGAAATAATATTTGACGAAGTATGAGCTTGATTACTTATTTATATTTTTATTCTTTTTATTTATTTTTACTATTATTATTATTTGTTTTTGCTACTATTGATTATTTTGATTTTATTCATGCCTGAATGAAAATAAAATTCACATATTAAAAATTAAAAAAACATAAAAAAAATTATTATTTCTTTTAGGGCGAAAAAAATGAAATGATATCAATCCGGAGCAGATAAAAGAAAAAATTAAAACAAATCCAAGAAATTATTGAAGACCATAAAAATGCTACGTATAAATTTCTTGTCGGTAATAGAGATGAGCCATCTCCATCTTCATCATGCAACTCTATCATCGAAAAGCTATCTAAAGAAGCAGACAAAGATAAATGTGAAACTGAAACGGTGTTTCATAATAAAAGAAGAAAATGTCGAAAATGAAAATATGACAGAAGAAGATTTTGAAAAATCCGAAGATAGTTGTGGGTTGTTTTACCTCTGCGCGCACTTTTTGCACACCATGTTCATAGCATTAATTAGAGGAAATCTTAATCAGCGGCCAGTAGCTCAGTGGTCCAGAGCACCTGACATGTTATAAGGAGGTCGTGGGTTCGTATCCCACCCGGCTCAGACAATTTCTCCTCTAAAATTGAAATCGGTGTCAAACTTCCTATATATTACTGGGTTCAGAATTTCTTTGCTGCTTTCATATAGAACTTCTATTTGTTTCTTCCCATTGAGTTTTTTGTTGAAAATGACACCATCTGGGATGTTCAACATGGACATTTTTATCACCAATACTGATATCCCATATAAGGTTTTCTTTGATTCAGATGAGGAGTATGGCTTTTTTTTTTTTTGATTATAAGTAAGCCCCATCAGTTGCAGTAATGTGCTATTATGTCCATGCATTTATAAAATTTTTCTTTGATATATAGAGTTGGGTTGTTTTACCTCTGAGTGGCACTTTTTTGCACACCATGGGCTAATTGGCCAGGTCACATGGACCCCGAAGGCTCAGAGAAGGTTGGGGGAGGGGACCCACTGGAACAGCTGTTGGGAGACAGATGGTAGCCTCCCGTCAAGGCCATCCAGCGTGTTCTTTAACGTGCACAGGGTATGTGCTCTCCCGCACACGGGGCCACGGCTTAACGTCCCACCCGACGGACGGCGGCCTTTCCAAGCCCATCGGTGTCACCTACTGACCGTGGGCAGGGCGGGGAATTTTGCGGAGATAAATCTCAACTCTGCCCCAGCTGGGACTCGAACCTGGGAACTACAGATTACGAACCTGGCGCGCTACCGACTAAGCCACCCCCGTCCCAAAGATAGTTCTAGAGAATTTACCAAATTAGAGCCTTGCATAAATGATGATGTAGCTCTTTGGCCTGCAGTGCTATCTGTTGCAATGATTGATCCCATAATTGTAAACAAATTGAAAGATATTGGAAAGATAGAAACTTTAAAATCGGTGCATAAGGATAGGCATCAAATGTATAACAGAGGTCTTTCATACGATTATTTTTACCGTATAAAAGCAAATGGAATTAAATAAGAGAGAAATTGGCTTGTATTTTCAGAAACGAGCAAGTGTGTATATTGCTACCTTTGCAAAATGTTTCCTACATCGAAATCCAAATTAATTAGTGGTTTCCAAAACTGGAAAACTCTTACTACAACTTTGTTCGACTATGAACTTTCAAAAGGACATATGTAATCTATGTGTATTTTATATAAAAGATCTTCAACTTTAAACAGAATCGATACTAATTTATTGCAGCAGAGAGAACATGAAGAGAGTTATTGGAAAGAAGTGTTGAAAAGAATAATATGAACTATAAGATTAATAGTCGATTATGACTAGCATGTAGAAGTCACGTCGAAGTCAAAACTCAAATAGAAAAGGAAACTACTTGACATGCTTGGAATACCTAAGTGAACATGACAATTTTTTGAAATCATATTTACAAAAATGCAGTAATCGGGGATGAGGAAATATTAATTATTTATCACATAATATTTGCGATGAATTCATAGGCATCATTAGCAAACATGTAACAGCACTTGGATTAGAAGAAATTATATCTGCAAATTATTACAGTCTTATACTCGACTCTACATCTGATGTTTTACATATGGATCAACTGACACTGGGGCGGGGGCGGCTCAGTCGGTAGCGCGTCAGGCTCGTAATCTGTAGTTCCCAGGTTCGAGTCCCAGCTGGGTCAGCGTTGAGATTTATCTCCGCAAAATTCCCCGCCCTGCCCACGGTCAGTAGGGGACACCGATGGGCTTGGAAAGGCCGCCGTCCGTCGGATGGGACATTAAGCCGTGGCCAGGTGTGCGGGAGAGCCGTACCCTGTGCACGTTAAAGAACACGCTGGATGGCCTTGACGGGAGGCTACCATCTGTCTCCAACAGCTGTTCCAGTGGGTCCCCTCCCCCAACCTTCTCTGAGCCTTCGGGGTCCATGTGACCTGGCCATTTAGCCCATGGTGTGCAAAAAAGTGCCGCTCAGAGGTAAAACAACCCAACCGATTGAAGAACATATACCATCATATTTGGAAGAACAAGTATTCCTCATTTTAACAAAATTAGGTATAGATATTAAATTTTGTCGATGACAAACATATGACAACGCTGCGAAAATGTCGGGAAAGTACTCAAGATTACAGGCAGCATTAAAGACTACAGTCCTAGTGCGGTCTGCATCCCTTGTGCTAGTCACTCTTTAAATCTAGTCGGCAATTTTGCTGCAGAAAGTTGTAGCGCTGCACTTCAATATTTTATGTTTGTGCAAAAACGAATTCCTTTTTTTTTGTATCCACTCATTGCTGGCAAATTTTGTGTAGAAAGCTGGAGAAGTGAAAAATGCTTTAACAGTAAAAAAAATTATCTGATAGTAGACAGTCGACGAGAGCATTAATTTTTGGTTATAGCCATATAAAAGAGGCCTTATCCAACATCTGCGCTTAAAATTCGAAAAAAAAAAATAACTGTAGTGGAAGCTACATCTTTGTTAAAGAAAATGAACAAATATGAAACGGCACTGATGACAGGAATTTGGAACACTATTTTACAGAGAGTGAATGCTACCAGCAAATCACTGCAATCAATTGAGTGCGCATTATTTAAAGGATCTGGTTTATAAAAAACGTTAGAAAATTTCATTAAACTATTCCGGGATGAATTTTATAATGTAGAAAAAAAAGCAAACTGATGTTTACCTTTTGAGGAACAGGATCAAATACGTAGGCCACAAAAAAGAAAAGTTTTTTGATGAAAATAATGAAGAAAAATCCTTCGTTTTCATCGCAAGAAAATTTCACTTTTAGTTCTTTTAATGTTATTTGTGACAGTATGATAACAGAACTTGCTCGTAGAAATGAAACATAAAGGGTAATACAGAAATTTTTTAAATATTCTTGATTTAAGCTTGCCTAATCCAGAAGAAAAGAATTATGGGGAAAAATTATAGAGATTTAATAAGAACGATATAGATATTACGGATTTTGATAATGAATTGGAACAGTTTCTGCTATTTTTAAAAGAAGATAAAGACAAATTCAATACTGCGACACAAGGATACCAAACCGCAAGAGAAATGTCGTCAACTTTCCCGAATGTAGAAATTATTTTAATTTTTTTTTTTTGACATTTTTGGTATCCTTGTGTGGCAGTATTGAACTTGTCTTTATCTTCTTTTAAAAATGGCAGAAACTGTTCCAATTCATCATCAAAATCCGTAATATCTATATCGTTCTTTCGTTCATTGGGAGTAAGATCTTTCTCTGTCTTAAAAAGGGTAAAAAAAACTACCTAAGAAGTACGATGCTAGAAGAAAGGTTAAACAGTATGGCGTTATTGTACATGGAACAAGTATTAAATAACATCAATACTTCGAAAGTAATTGATGAATTTGCTAGAGAAAATTCGAGGGAAAAATTTATTTAACTTTTCACTCCACTTAAATATATTTCTTTCCTTTTTTTCTTAAAATATTTGATTATTTCGTTGTAATTTTCATTTTTATAGTTTTTTATATATGTATTTTATGTCCGATGTTTTATTATAAAGAAAAATTTATTGCAATGTTTTGAAATAAAAATATTAAATCACATATTATGTGTGTTTAATTTTTTGTTACAGTAAAGCCCTAGTTCTCTTTGTAGCACATACATATATAAACACTTTTTAGGGGCCCGTAAATTTTACCGTCAGGGGCCCCCAGCCGGCTTAATTCGCCCCTGATAGGAACCTTCAAACATCTGTTACTGACTTCTGGAGAAGGCATCTGGACTAGATTCATTTATAAAATCTATGCATAATCCAAATTCGTATGATTATGTAAAGCTATTGATATGGTCGACGTGGTTGATGACTTGATTACTTCAGAATCGGGGCGGGGGTGGCTCAGTCGGTAGCGCGCCTGGCTCGTAATCTGTAGTTCCCAGGTTCGAGTCCCAGCTGGGTCAGCGTTGAGATTTATCTCCGCAAAATTCCCCGCCCTGCCCACGGTCAGTAGGGGACACCGATGGGCTTGGAAAGGCCGCCGTCCGTCGGATGGGACGTTAAGCCGTGGCCCCGTGTGCGGGAGAGCCATACCCTGTGCACGTTAAAGAACACGCTGGATGGCCTTGACGGGAGGCTACCATCTGTCTCTCAACAGCTGTTCCAGTGGGTCCCCTCCCCCAACCTTCTCTGAGCCTTCGGGGTCCATGTGACCTGGCCATTTAGCCCATGGTGTGCAAAAAAGTGCCGCTCAGAGGTAAAACAACCCAACCCAACTTCAGAATCTGTCGCCAATTTATTACACTCCGTCTAAAAACCAAGATTTCGATATTCTTAAATTTTGGATAGATGTTAGAGTGTGTTATCCTCAAATAAGCAAGGTGGCCTTAACATTGCTTCGATGTAATGTTCTTTCTGCTAATCTTTTAGCTAATTAAATCATCTGCCACTGTCTGGCAGAAGTAGACTCGCTGAAGAAACAATGGTGATATATACTATGTTATGTCAATAATAAAACTATTACCTAATATCTGAATATTTTAATTACTCTTATTTCAACACGAATTAAAAGTAAACATATATATATTGCCTGGATAATTATCCATCTAATGAGGTTTTAACTTTAAAAAGTTGTTCCCTATGTAAAAAAAGTTCTGTTGAGGTCTCGCCTTCCTCACCAATTTTTTCTATAGCGTATCATATTGACAAGCTCCTGTCAAACATCTGTGAGAAGCAACTGTTTGAGGGATAATTTTCTTTTATTTTCATTTCATTACATCATCATCATCATCATCCTCAAGCAGCCATGGGCTACGGAGGTCCAACCAGACCGCACAGTTTAATTCTCCAAGCATATCTGTCCTGAGCTACATCTGCTGCATCCGGCCACTGTACACCAATTCTAACAAGGTCCTGTTTGACATTGGCGGGGAGAGTCGTACCTCTAGGGCAGTGTCTCGCAAACTTTTTTACTCCGCGGCACACTGAATCTAATTATATTTTTTCCACGGCACACCTAAAAAAGGAATTTTTGATGGTTACGTAAAAAGAGGAAAATTGAAGTTTCGTTAAATGCATTTTATTTAAAATAAATATAATAATAAATATAATTAATCATAACTCGGTGTTTGTTTTAAATATTTGTCCATTCTATGGCTTGAAATAATCAAAAATTAATCCAAAATTTGGAAAAAGCTTGATAAATACTTACAAAATCCCAGTTGATAAAATCTGAAAGATTTTTATTAAAGCACGTCGATAGCACGTCGATAACACAAGTCAAGTCAAAATGAAATCTTTGGAATATCTAGTGTCAATTTGAAAATCTCTCGCGGCACACCTGGAATCTCTCGCGGCACACAGTTTGCGAGACACTGCTCTAGGGCGTGCAATAAAAGAGAACAAAAGGCTTGCCTTCCACGTTTACCTTGATTCAACAGCGAAGGCTAAAATGGAAGTAAGTCGAAAAGAGCTGAAAAAAAATTAACAAATGAAGATAAAATAAAACAGCTTTCAGAAATATATTTTCCAAGCAGAAAACAGTACGCGAAATTAAAATTCCATATCAGAACTATAGACTTTATTATCGAGTTTTTGGAAGAATCTATTCTTTAGTGAACTTTTATTTGGTCGAGAATGAGTTATGCTTGAAATAATTCCATGATCAAACGGAAAAATCAGTAATGAAAATTAAAAAGCCAAACGCTGTCCATGGGCGTCGGCAGAAGGGGCGGTAAGGGAGAAGGGGGGCCTTCTCACCTCTCCTAGTAAAATTTCTCGAAAAATTAATTAATGATAAATAGCACAAGTGTACCAAATAGTAAAGTTTTTCCTTACGAATTTAATATTGATTTTTCTTTTTATGTTTTTTTTTTTGCTTTCCGAAGCATATCATTTAGAGTTATTGATAAGAAAAAATATTTTTACGTGTATTTTCAAATATGTGTCCCATTTTTTTCGTTCTCTTTTTGAGCATCCTCAGTTGGTTTGTTGTGTAAAAAATATATGAAAACAATAACTAATGTTTAAATAATATGTTAATATAAAATGTTGTTTAATATTTAATTTTAAAATAGCCGAGTGGTTAGCACGCTTGGCTTGTAATCTACGGGACCTGGGTTCGAGCCCCGGGTAAGGCATGGATGTGTGTGTGATTTTTCTGCTGAGGTCCTGCCATCCTCTCAGACCTTCTACTATGGCATATAAACTGACAGGCTCCTGTCATACCTCTGTGGCAAGCAGCTGCTTGAGGGGGTATTTATTTATTTTATTTTTTTTTAATAATTAATAAAAAATAATGATAGGTGCATGATTACTGCTCTGATTAATGAATGACTTGAGTTAAATATTTCTATCTTGAAATATTGATTTGCTTTCCCACTATTCCCAAAAAAAAATTTGCTCCACTCTGAAATCATTTTTGCCCCTCCTGAAAAATTTTCTCCCGAAGCCCATGATGCCATGCAAACAAAAAATTGTTACTGAAAAAATTTAAAGATTAAATCGAAGTAAACAAACATTTTTTCTACATAAATTTCAATCGCCAAAAATATAAACTAAGTGCAAGGTTCAATTAATTAAAAATAAATAAACCCTCAAGCAGCTACTTGCCACAGAGGTCTGACATGAGCCAGTCAGTTTAATACGCCATAGTAGGTCTGTGAGGAAGGGAAGATCTCAGCAGCAAAACAATAAAACATCCTTGCCTTACCCGGGCCTCGAACTCAGGTCACTTTGATAAGTAGCCAAGAAATGTATTTTTTTTTATAAATTGCATACTGGGATATGCTGCTGAAAATTTTATAAGGCGCTAGATTTACATGTATAAACTGTAGATTAGCAAACATGGTCGGAGATTTTAAGCTTTATTAATATTTTTATACCACTTCAAAAACTTCTGGGCATGAAATTCTTTGAAATTTTAACTACAGATTTTAATATTTAATTTATTTGCAAATAAAGTGATTTGAAAGTTCTCTTATGATTTTGTTGACTACATTGCTCCTAACAGTATACAAGAAAACTAAAAGATAACTGATGAAATTGATCTTCGAACAGATTCAAGACAAATATTAAAATGTAATATTTATATAATCAAGAAAGACTTTTTAACAGAATGATTAAAGTATGCACATATTACAATAAAGAACGAAATGCTATTTCGCATTCTATACGCGACATAATGTGATTTATATCTAAAATGCAGAACAGTCTAGCGAACGAAATGCCATCATTGTCAAATCTTTGCTAGCGAACGAAATGCCATCATTGTCAAATCTTTGCTAGCGACCCAAAGGGGTGTGGCACCTGCGCAGTGGCTTCCGCGTCTAGTGCGGTAAACTTCTCAGATGCTCCCTCCTGTTCTTCATACCTCCATGGGCGCTCATTGAAAATATAAAGGCTCTATGAACACTAGACAGCTAATTGTATACCTAAATGAACACAGATAAGAGCTCTTCAAATTCTCTCGCAATGGTCGCCGTTTGAGCAGTCTATGTATTCTAGGTCGATCGATTTGTAATTGGATATTAACAATGCGACAGTGCTGTCTCTAGTAATATTTGGCACTGCCTACTTCCACATTAAGACAAGTGTCCGTTAAAATAAGCAAATTATCGAGAATCTGAAAACCAAGAAAGCGGTAGGTTACAATAAAATTATCAATACAGCTTTAAAATTATTATTATTATTACAGAGAAGGCCGGAAGGTGCTTATCAGCACATTGATACCGAACAATGGAAAGTACTACATCAAAATTTGAAATATTTGAAAAATGGTTATTCAGTCTCAAAGTGAAACATCAGTATTTGTATAAGTGAAAATCTCGCTGGGGAATTCCATTCTCTTCCAATACGGCACACACAAGTAATGGTCCTCACAGTTCTTTCGAGGAAAAAAGGCACATAGATCATAGGAAAATGACCTCTTGTTCTTCTGTTGACAAGGTTGAACATTGGAGTACCTGCGTTAGAGTGAGTTATTCCATGAATAACTGTATAACATGTTTTTAAGTTAAACATTAGTCATCTCCACTTCAAGGAATGCAACGAGAGCCTTTCCAACCTTTCTTCGTATGGCATATTCTAAAACCTAGGAAGTCTTTGTAAACTGTCTCTGGGTGCATTCAAGATTTTTGATATCTGATATTAGATGAGGTGTCCATACAAGTGAGGTGAATTCTAATGAGTGTCTGATGAAAATCACAAATGCGCGAATTAGGGAATCAATGTCACATTTACCATAACTTTTCAGAATTAAGAAAATGGTGCGATTAGTCTTTCTAACAACGTTATTATAGTAGTCACCAAAAAACTGAAGAGAATAGCACTCCTAAGTTTTTCTGCGTCTGTACATTTGTAATTGGATCATTTGTGAAGTTGTATTTATAATGAGGATTCTTGCTTTCAAGGTAGAGAAATTTGATTTGTCTTTTGATATAGGTAGTTCATATTTTAAGCTCCATTGGTAAATGGCGTCACAAGCAGTTTGCAATATACTGCATTCTTCTTCATTGCTGGAGATGCAAAGAAAATTAATGTCATCTGTGTAATATTGTATATTGGACAGGAAGAAGAATACTAGAAATATCAGAGGTGAAGATTATGAAGAACAATGCACCTAGAACGGATCCTTGTATGACTCCACTCTTGACAGTTCTGATGGAGGATAAACTGTTCGCAACTGCAACCTGGTGTGTTCGATAAGTATTCAGGTTGGAGAGAAGCCTCACAATCAGACTAGGTATACCAGGGCTGAACAATTTTTTAATCAAAAGAGATCGTTTTAATTGATCGAAGGCCTTTTCAAAGGCCAGGAAAATGATGTCAACAGGGATATTATTATCCAAACGTGAGGTCCACGAATGCATATTATGGAGTAACTGAATAGTTGTAAGACAGTTAGGCAAGAATCAGAACTGTTCATTAGGTATAATGCTTCGCGATTGTAAGAAGGGTAACAGCTAATATAATACGCATTTTTCTATAGTTAGGTATTATATTGATGAGCAAAATGAGGCGGTAGTTGCGAGGATTTGATGCCTCATCATTTCGCTTAAAATCTGGCACAATTATTGCGTGACGGCAATCCTATGGGATACTACTACTACTTAAACAAATATGAAGAATGCTTATAATTTATCGCTGATGGAACAAATGAGGTTCTTGAAAAATATTGGTGCCAACCCATCAGGTCCTGCGACAGAAGCAGTAGCTAATATTTTGCTCTTCAAGCAGTCCATCAAAACGTAAAGGGCACTCAACACACACAGACTTTTTTCTACACACCATTCCATCAGTGGCTCATACCAACCGTTCCAAATCCCCTCTAATGAGCTTTTTATTGCGAATGGCGTGGCGTGTTGGGGGAAATTTGGTGTTCCATTCCTGTTGGATTTCCAACCACATTCTACCCTCTCCACCCATCCCTTCCAACCCTTAGAGGGTTGAAGCAAAGTAATGTGGTGTCTTTGATTGATAACAATTGGAATGGAAAGAATGGATAATTTGAAAAAAATTGTAATTTGAAAAAGAATGGAAGCAGAAATATCCCGTGTTGAGGCAAATCAATTAATGTTCATACTCCACTCTAGCAATTAGAAAGGGAGTGGGGGTTGGCATTGGCGTGGTACGAAAGGAAAAAAGTGTGTGCATGTGTGTAGTGAGCTTAAGTCAAGGATAGATTCTTCAACAGATATATTGCTTGCTGTGCAGTCAGGGACATAAACTAGATCAAAGATATCCGCTAAAAGTGATGCTTTGTCAGAGTCTATAGTAACCATGGTGCCATCAAATTTCAATAATGGTGGAATGCTACACGACCCTTTCATGCTTTTTCGAATATCACGGAGAAAGCATTTCGATTGTTAGTATTACAAAAAATATTTCAGTTTTGTTAGATTCGTTATCTTCCACAGTTTTGTTTTACTGTGGTTCCACTGTTTTGTTATACTATTCGTTTAAGCAATTTTGAATTCTTTTCTGTATTCGTCAGAGCGATCATTTCGTTACTTTCTCCTTGAGCTTGCAGTTAGCGATTTTCTTAAACCTTGGTATTTTTATTAGTTTCTTTGCTCTAAGAGGTATTATCGCTAAGCACTTTTCTATGGAAAGGGTAAACGCGGAATAAACTTCATCAAAATTTCTGGTATTATTCCAATTCCACGCATCTAAGTGAGAATGCATATTAGTGATTATGTTGGTCCTAAAGCCATAGTTAGCGTTAAGATAATCATGATACTTTTGTTTGCAAGATTGCTGTGTTTAAATTCAGATTAAATGAGATGGGAATATGTGATGGTGAGTCGCTATAGGAGAAGAATCGAAAGTAAATGCATTATTAGTGCAAAATGGAAATCAATAATGTTTTTGTTTCTTATGAGAAAATCAACAAGTTGTTGGAAAACATGAAAGTGGAATTGAGATATTGCGTATTGTTATGTTGAACTCTTGGCAGTTGAGGTATGCCAGTCAATTCTAATTGGATTAGTAGATTCTAATAATCCAGTTGTTATTGCAGGTTGATTAAATGCAGGATAATTCTAGACAAATTCCAGATAATTGCAGCATGATTCCAGTTGTTATTGCAGGTAGATTGAAATCATCTGCAATAACAACTGGAATTCAGTTGCCAGAATAGAGTCTATACTGTGTACTTACTACAAAACACTGACATTCATCGTTTCTATGTTTAACAGACTTGGGAGAATGTCCAGGTTCCCAAATGAATGAAAACACGAAGAAATTTCCATGATTCACATATCTAGTCAAGATCCTGTGTTTTCTTAAAAAATGCATGCCCATCAGCCCGATCTGCTGCCTCGGAAAATTATTTTAGAATATGATTCTAAATAGAACTGACACTTTTCTGGATAACACAAAAGCTATTCAACCAGAACAATTAGGCTTTAAAATATCACACATCAAATTCTGTGAGTGGTGGACATAGTGTTAGAAGGACTGAATAAAAAGTAATTTTTAGCTCTTGTGTTCTTCGATGTGGTGAAAACATTGGACTAAATCTAGACATACACCGAAGAGTCAAAACATTATGACCACCTGCCTAACATGATGTTGGTCTTCCATGTGCTGCCAAAACAGCACTTAAATGGCGAGGCATGGACACTACAAGATTTCTAAAGGTGTCTTGGGGTATCTGGTATCAACACGTTCTCAGCAGATCCTTTAACTCTTGTAAGTTTCGTGGAACGGATATGCTGTTCCAACACAAACTACAGATGCTCGATTTGATCCTCCTCTGGTGAATTTGAAGGCCAGGGCAATGCCTGAAAGTCTTTCACATGTTCCGCAAACCATTCTCGAACAATTCTGGTACTGTGGCATAGTACATTAACCTGCTGAAAGAACTAGAGGGGCATACCGGCAGGATAGCCTTTACTCATCTTTAGCATCGGATGAGCCGTGGTCGGCCTACACTTTGCCGGAAGGGTCAAGGTTTTTTACCTCCTCGGACCACTTTTTTGAAGGTACTAACCACTACTGACCATGAGCACCCCATAAGTCTTGCCGTCTCCGAAATCCTCTGACCCAGTTGTCTGGCAATTATAAATTTGCCAGACGATCCATGCCTTTCCCATCTGAAGAACAAGAATAACATTGCTTAACAGAGCTGAATATCAGGTGTTATTTACACCGTTTCAATGACCTTCACACGCACCATCGTTTACCTGCAGTTGCTTCGATTTGCACAAAGATGCGCTGATCATAATGTTTTGCCTCTTCGGTGTATATTCTCTTTAGAATTCTTTTTGTCGTGAAATTCCCAAATGCTTTGATTCTTTCTATCCAAGACTACCTCAAAAATACAACTTTCGAAATCACAACTGCAGACTCACTTTCTCAATAAAAAAAAAAATCTTAGCTGGATTGCCTTAGAGCTCACTACTGGGCCTATGCTTTTTAATATTTGTCTATATCACATAATAACATCTGTAATGGGAAGTTGGCTTTTGGGCTCTGATGCCTGCCAGTTTAACTTTATAAGTGAATTATTGTTTTTCCTATTTGTTCATAGCCTATCAGTATTATCTGTTCTCTACAATTTCGACTAACGAGCTAATCGACATCCCATTGTCCCCGGCGCTCTTTGTTGTAATTTTCTTATCTATGCTCTTTCTCAAGGCGACTCGTTGTTGCAGGACGGAACCTCATTTTTATGACTATCTAAAGTTGTCACATTTAGTTTTTAATTTCATTTTCCAATAGAAAAAACACTTAAAAATTAAGAGGTAGTTTACATTTTTAAGGTAAATAATATTAAAAGAATATTAAAATATTTTATACATATTAACGAAAAGTTAATATTATACGTTTGTGGTTTAGATGGCGCTGTAGACGCTTGATTTGACTATTGAGGATTTGACAAAATCATAATTACTATTTTTAAATTATTGAATAAGAAATTGGCAACATACATTTTTGTGTTCTAAACGGTGTGGTTTCTGTGTTGTTTTTGTTAATGAGGTATGTCACTTGAAACCTCACAAATGGAATAATTGCATTTAGTCGCAATTTGCCAGTTTTCTAGAAATAGTTAGAGCAAAAAATTTGTTTATTCATATGTTCAGTCTTCAATAGTAGGGTAACTTACAATTACATCAGTTTAATTCAAACAGCTGAAAGAATAAGATGGCTGAGTTGGAACAGTCTTTAGAAAACTGTACTGTAAACGAAATAGATTCACAATTAAATGGACTGCGTTCAAACGATGCAGCGAAGGCAGAGGAGGTCGGTGCTGAGCAAACAGATGATGCTGTAAGTCTGTATTTGATCTTAGTTGTAGCATGTCCTGTATTAGCATCAAAGCCTTATAGTTGTACATTACAGCAGATATAGTTGTTAAATCCAACGAGATAAGCTTGAAATTATAATTTTCTTTGAAATGCTTTATCAGCACCTTTGTATGTCAGATTTCTACAAAGGGAAATTTTACCAATGAAGGAACACGACTGTTATCATTGTAATGAAATTAGGGCTCAAGTGTGTTTAGAGCACCACCATTGTTATGATAGTGCGTTTTGTTCATTCACCTTATTAACTAACATAAGGGCACTTTGGCCTTTTACAAATATGCATCTTTGGATTACCATAAATTAATTATTTGGCGTCTGTACATGTCTGCTTGTCTAGCTATTCTTGAGTGTTTTGATTACATAGGCATTAAAATATATCACCTTTTGAACAATGCATATTTCCTGTGGCAGTGTGAAAAATTATAGACAGTGGAAAGGCATAGCATGGTTACTAACTTAAAATGTTTTTCGCTATATTTTGCTCAACATTTTCTCATTATATCCTATATAAATTCTTGATGACCATTAAAGTATTTTGGTAAATTTTAGATGCAAATGCCATATTATTTATTACAAATGTATATAATAGGAAAATGTTAATTGTTTTATATGTTTGATGAAATATAAGGCATGTGCATGGCAGCAATGCACATTACAGTTTTCAGGCATCATTGTTTTTACACAACAAAATGTACCCCTTCCTTGATTGCTAAAACCCCTGGACTCTAACCCAAACAGTTTTGAAAAAAAATTAAAAGAACTGAAAATTTAAAATGTGAAAGAAGTGATGTGGCACCAAATATAGAAAAATTAAAACTGACATATGTTGTACATTATGCTCCATAGAAACGTTGTACAAAATTTGGAGTATGGTTATTTCTTTGATAACTAGTAAAAAATATTGAAATTTTACTAATGTTATGGTTAATGATGCACTTCAGTAGACCACATTGATGTTCTTGTGCATGCACACTAGAGGAGATGCACAGAGAGGCTACTGATGTGTGTGCTGCTGGCACTCAAGCGCAACTTTGTAACTCCAACTAGCATTTCGCTGCTACTTACAGCTATGATGCTGCTATTGATAAAAGTTCATAACCTTTTTTACAGATGAGCAAACAAAAAAGCCCAGTGTTTAGAGGCAACAATTTTATCAATACAATTGAAAAAAAACTGGGACAGGTTATTAAATGTTCAGATTTCAGTTTGTATAACTTGAAAACAGTAAATTATTCTTTATTTTTGATCAATTGTTCTATTATAATCAAGAAGAAAAAATTATTCTGAAATGTGAAAACTGATGGTGTAATCGTGATTATCTCCATTTTTTAATCTTTGAGCAAAAATATTTCTTTGCCGATATTTTCTTAAGAACAGTGCAAAGGCAGAAGCAGGCACTGGACAGTTTAATCCAATAATAGAAACTGTAATTGTTTTCGTTTACTAGACTTCACAAAATTAATTCAAGTTGTATAGTACTCGTAACTGATACTTCTAAAATATATTAAAATATAAAATCAATTCTCTTGATCACTATGTTAGTTAGTAACTTAGACCTTTTCAGTTTAAATGTTTGTATATTCTAATTATTTATGACTAAATTTCTTTATTATCGTCGTATTTTACGATAACATTTATTTTGTTAACAATGATATGACTTCGTTAAAATGAACTAAATTCAAACTTGCATGCATATGTGCAATTTTTTCTACTCATTAAATTTGAAGGAGCATCTTTTTTCTTGCCCAGGGTGCCAAAAGAGTTACTAGTTCTTTGCCTATTTGGACTACACTAATTCATTAAATACTTCCTTAATCATTATAGAACAATTGATCAAAATGAAGTATAATTTATGGTTTTTAAGTTATACGAACTGAAGTCGGAACATTACAAAGCAGCTGACTATAGCATTTTCAACAAAACTCCTAATATTAAATAATTTCAGTTCCTACATACCTTAAATAACTTATTATTTACCATATTTTAACCAAATTTTGATAAAACAAGGGGAGAGGATTAATTTTCCCTTTTCTGCCTATCATAAAAGCTCCTCATAAAATATATATTATTTACATATGACCATTCCCACAAATTATCCAAGCAAGGATGGCCAAATATCTAAACATAAATGTCACATCAAATCACACACAGCATGTGGCTTCACGTTACCTACTCAAAAGAAACATGATAGAACTGCTGGTCATAGTAGTCACATACATTAATCACTAGACCCAACCTGGTTTAGTGGTTAGCATACCTGACTACTACGATCAGTGGGACATATCCTTGTGTGAGTGTTTGTATGTTGTATGAGAAACCAGCACAAGCCTAATATAGCTTCTAGGTTATCTCTGTCCATTGTGTAGGGAATATCTTCCTTTAAAAAAAAAAAAATTAAAAACAATTCCAAAACAAATGATTACATATACTTTGTCCTTTGCTGTTGTTTTTAGATTCTGCCAGGCTCAGATCTAGAAACAGAGGGGATGCAAAAAACTCCATCAAGCCAGAAAAAAAATGGGTGGGTAGGGACTAAGAGACAGGATTTCCATTGCATTGTAACGTTTTCCCCCCTTGTTTTATGGGGGGGGGGAGTTTTTTTGATTTTTCATAATAAATGTGTGAAATTTGCAAAAGTTTAATTATTTTTGGCCTTCATTACCCTTACTAGCATTCGGGGGTGGGGGGGCTAGATTTAGCCCTGGATGTTGCCATTTTTGTTACAAAAGTCTGTGAAAGTTGCTCGATTTCCTCCATCATTAAAAATCGATCCATAGCGAATGTACAGTATTCCCTGTTAAGATAGACATCAAACATTAATTAATAGATTCTGAAAAAAATTCATCGCCGACACGGTGGGAATCGACATGTTGCTAACGCGTTAATGTATGCGGGTTTGATTCCCGCCATGTCGGCGATGAATTTTTTCAGAATCTGTTAATTAATGTTTGATGTCTATCTTAACAGGGAATACTGTGCATTCACTATGGATTTATTTTTAATTATATATTAATGTGGTAGCGTTAGCGACCTTCTCATTAACATCTGATAATCAATAGCAACTACTGAAAATGTTGCATCTCCTTGAGTATAGATGGCGCTGTCTCAGCCACAGCTCAACGAAGAAGATTTATAAGGTCTTATTCTGAAAAATTTCATTGTCCAACGCGTGGTGCAATGGTAGTGTGCTCTGGCATGAATCTGGAGAGATGCGGGTTTGACTCCCCATCTTCTAGAAAAACTTCTAGAAACTTCTGAAAAACTTCTAGAAAAATAGTTGATTTTATTTTGAAAAAATTTCTAAGACTCCCTAAAAGTAAAAATTTTAAAATTGTATATAACAATCAAAATTAATTTCACACTGAAAAATTCTCCATTTCAAAATGTGATATCCTAAAGCAAACATCCTTGTCAAGAACCCCCACCATGAAACAAATGAAAACATGTAAATTCTTCAGCAATGCACCACTGATACACACTCAAAAAAAGGTTTTGGGACTAAACCCAATACCACAAAAACACAAAATTACGAACACTACCAATTGACACTCAAAATACTCTGGAGGTTATAAACAAGCAGAATCGCAAATAAAGCACTTCCCATCTTCACTCAAAAAAAAAAGCCTCGGGGACTAATAAGTCAATGGGCCAAAATGAATCTCAAAACTATACACAATCACAAACAATGCACTATCAACTGTATTTGAAAAAAGTCCCAAGGGATAAATATCTAAATAACCCAATAGGCTAACAATCCACAAAATTTTTCAATGCCATGCACACAGTTTTAACAAATGATCTTGACTAGATCCTGCCATTTCCACAATCACTTCCTAATAAATTAAACCATATATTAATTTTTTCAAACATGCTGGTATCACGATGAAATGCTGCCGGTGACAAAAACACCATCGTGACATTACTCCAATAACAAAAAATGCCATTGCAACATTACAGCAAGCATTGATACTGCAAAATGTGTTGACAATAATACTTTTTGCAAGAAAAGCATTAATGAATTCAACTACTGTTTATATTTACTATTGCTATTAAATTAAATTAAAATTTTTACTTTGTTCTGTCTGTCTGTATATATTCAGCAGTTTTGTTTTTAGAAATATACACTGCACGGCATTGAAATCGCCCCACCCAGGAGTGAGGGAATATGGGTGAAATTTAGCACACACATAGCAATACATATTGGCATACATGATCTACTTTGCAGCCACTTAACAGTGGTTAGAAGATGAGATAATGCAGCGCAATGTGATTGCCTCAGTACGTGGTTGAACCGCCGTGAACGGCAATACAAGCAGCAATACGGCGTGGCATGGAGTCATACAGTTGATGGATATGGTCCTGAGGAATTGCAACGGCAATACAAGCAGCAATACGGCGTGGCATGGAGTCATACAGTTGACGGATATGGTCCTGAGGAATTGCATACCAAGCTGCATTGACATAATTCATCAAGATTCCACGCTGGTGAGAGGATTGCACACATCATCCAATGTGGTCCCACAGATTTTCTATTGGGGATAAATCTGGAGATCGTGCTAGCCATGGCAATACTTGAACATATTGTAAACATTGTCTGGAGACCCTAGCAGTGTGTACACAGGCTTGTCATGATGGAAAATGGGCTGCAGCATGCTTCCCAGTAACGATAACAAAACAGGCCGCAGAACCACGCTAACATATCGTGCAGCTGTCAGTGTTCCCATGATGTGGACAAGAGGTGACCTGCTGTCATATCCAATAGCACCCCATACCATTATGCCTGGCTGATGGGCAGTGTGCA
Source organism: Ryuthela nishihirai (assembly GCA_038380435.1). NCBI lineage: Eukaryota > Metazoa > Arthropoda > Arachnida > Araneae > Heptathelidae > Ryuthela > Ryuthela nishihirai. Next base: position 177,277 of record JAWZYU010000038.1, read on the forward strand.
GTCGTGAACGAAAGCTGGATCCGTCTTCTCGACAGGTTGTCACCATACACGGACTTGGCAATCATCAGCACCCAGACAGAAATGGGATTCATCACTAAACACAACAATGTTCCATTTGTAACCCCAGTTAGCATGACTTTGGCACCAAGATAGATGAGTGCTGCGATGGTTTGCAGTCAATGGCAGTCAACATAATGGTTGCCTAGAGCTCAGGTGTGCCCCATACAACCTTTGATTTATCGTTCTAATCGTTATGGGAATGTCTATGGCTGCTGACACAGCCCATCGAATATCGCCTGCAGTGCTCTGTGGTGACGAATGAGCATGTCGAACAATGTGTCTATCAAGCCATGCTGACATCTGTCGGACGGCACCACTCACTCTGCAACACATGCTAGAACCTTCATTTTGCCAACAGCATCCAATAATTCATGCATCCTGATGAACATGGGCAGAAACATCATTTATAGTCCATCCAGCTTCACATAGGCCTATAATTCTTCCTCTCTCAAAAGCATCCAAATGGTGGTTAACCAGCCAATGGCGTGTACCAGGCATTTTTGTCCTTCGCTGAACAATTTCCAAGTACAACCACCTAATCTTAACTGTTCGCATGCTTCCACCTGCATAAACACAATACCATCTCTGCTTCTTCTTGCACCTTTTATCTCTTGAGCCACACATATCATTGGCTCTGGATTATCATCATTTGCATATCTCAACTGCACATACCTACCCTTCTATTTGCATGTTTGTATGACATATCCTTCTGGGTGGGGCACTTTCAATGTCGAGCATTGTATGTTAAAAAAAAATCATTTGGTTCAGATAGGTATTAATGAAATATTACAAGTCACACTTTTGGTATTCCACAAAAGTTTAAATTGTACCCTCTAATGGTGGAAAAAGTTGAAAATTGCAAAATTTCAAATTAATATTACAAAATGATGTATTTGTGCTAGAAATTTGAACTTTTGTTGTTGTTTTTTTAATTTTGGTTGGTATATAATTGAAAATTTTTTTTGCAATTGTATGGGTACTAAAATATTGATTCACATTTTTTTTTAATTTTTCAGAAAGTTTTTAGGAATATTACAAGTGATCTATTTATCCTAGAAATTTGAAACTTTCATGGTAGAATGTAATGGTCAATAGGTTTACATTGGTAGCAGTGATTTACCTCTTTATCCCTGGGAGTGAAGAGGAATAGAACTTTTTGGTTTTAAGAGATGAATGAAAAATTCATTTTCTGAATCATAGACATTAATAAAATATTACATTTTCCCAATCATGTAGTTCAATTTAAAAAAATAAGAGTGAATGCAAAACTTTGTTCTCTACGAAATGCAAATGTGGGATGCTCGTGAACAAGCATTCCACATTCGCCAGAGGCGATATGTATTTTAAACATAAATGATAATCACAGCATTACCTGTTGACTTTATAACGTCTATAAATCAATAAACATTTTGCGAAAAAAATTTCACCAATATACGGGACTTGCGGGTTAAATCTGTTATCCACAGAAAACAGATAACGTAGTATTAACAAACCCATTCACTTCTGTCTCTAATATATAATTGTATTTGGGAGGCATTTTGTCAGGCTCATAATCTTTAGTTCCCTGTTCAAATCCCAATTTTGAAATTTATCTCTACTAATCATATTGAACCTGCCCTCAATTAGAAAAGGAGCATTATTTTAATATTATTAATTATTTTAAACATCTCAACTCTCATTATTTTAACATCTCAACATCCAGCTATATCCACTACATTAAGTGAACATCAAAGAGTGCATTATATAAGGACTAGTAATGCTTGGAAGAAACTAGAAGATATAAGTCTACAGCTGATTGTAACATCAAATAGAGGTATTCTTCTTACAAACTGCATAACATCTTGCAGAGATCTTCCAAAGCTGTTGTACTAGACAAGATGGACTATGGTAACTATAATTTATCATTCTCTTGATTACCTTTACACTAGGATAAAGGTTAATAATACAAGATAAGATAAACATATAGTTTGTTAAACAAAGTAACGATAGCCGAGATTAACACCAAAAGAGCTTATCCATAAGGCTGAATCTGTAATAACTTTGGTAAATATCCCATACTTGTGATGAATTTCAGGGACTTTATTATGTAATACAGCTTTAATCATGATTAAATTGATAGAAAAGGAAGACTGATGGTTTGGAAAGGCTGCCATTCATTGGATGGAATATAAAGCTATGACAGGTGCTTCCATCTGTATCAAAACACCTTTTCACAGAGCCCCCTACCCAACTTTGAGCCTTTGTGGTCTTTGTGATCTATCCATTTAGCCTATTTTGTGCACAAAAGTGCCACTCAGAGGAAAACATCCCAACCTAATTGTATACAAATGCCATAACCTGATATTTTCATTGTATCCATTGTCCTCTACTAACAGTACTCACAAATCCATGGACTGATCATTAGTAAAAAAAAAGTGGTATGATGTGGTAAATGAGTCCATTACAAAAATGTTCTTAATTCCATAACTAATCAGAATTAAAAAAAAATTCCTTATCTATATTTGCCTATCAGAACACATATTTACCATAATTCAAACAACCCAAACCATTTGATGAAACAAGGTAGGTAAAAAAAATGCCTTTTATAGTAAAAACCTGCTCTGAATATGAAAAGTACTTCTATGATTTTTGACTTTTCAGATTTTCAGCAGCACACTAAAGGATCACTAAAATCTGATGTTTAATCCTTACCATTCCAGGCCTGAAAAACTTAATTGTACCCTGTAGACAGACTTTTTTTCAACTGTGTTCAGGCAAAAAAGGTGAAATTTGAATCTTTTTTGCCAAATAGCTACTAAAAGGAATTGTGTATGTTGTATGCCATTAATCAGCATTTAATTCTGGATTTTCGGAAGATAAAGTATTTAACAAAAAAGATGACTAGTTTTTTTTAATAGGGCTTTTCTAGACGCAATTAGTAAAAAAATGCACCTGGCAATGCAAATAAAAATTTATTTAAAAAAACTAATAGACAGAAAGCCGTCCCGTAGCCGAGTGGTTAGCGCGCTTGGCTACTGATCTACGGGACCTGGGTTCGAGCCCCGGGTAAGGCATGGATATTCGTGTTGTTTTCTGCTGAGGTCCTGCCATCCTCTCAGATCTTCTATTGTGGCATATAAACTGACAGGCTCCTGTCAGACCTCTGTGGCAAGCAGCTGCTTGAGGGGGTATTTATTTATTTTTAATAGACAGAATTAAAATGCATATGAGTCACTCACACTCACTGCATTAGTGAGTGACAAATATTACTACCATAAAATGTTGCAACTTGGCTGCCCGATTCCTGATAACAGATGATGTCACTGGCAAATCAACAAAAATTGCAGGAATGTTTATATCTCGCTTTGTTGGGAAAATTATTAGATCCTGATGATCCAGCAGTTAAGATACCCAGCATGCTTCTGGGAGACCTGGGTTCAAATCAGTCAGTCAGGACAACCAATTTTTTTCAACTAATTATTTCAAGTGTCTATTTTACATATATATATATACAAACTGGACAAATCATTATCTTTGTTATGCTTTAAAGTCTAGTGTATTTTAACATGTGTTTTAAGATTACATTTATGATTTTATAAGTTATTTGATGAATAACATGTCTTAATTATTATGGTTCCAACCCACTTATAATATACTATGCATTTCACATGTTTAGGATTTGATACTCTGAACTATCTAAATGCAACAGCTTTATCATGTTTTATTAAACCTTTATTATTATACGCTTACGTAATAACCTATTGCTCCAACTTTTGTCTTCACAACAGCAGCCAGATATCTTGGTAAGGACTCAATGAGGTGTTGAAAACACCGAGGTGGTATTGCCGCCCATTAAAGGAGCCATTTGAGTATGGTAAACTCACTTGAATGCTCCTGGAGACAATTGGTCACCACTGAAGACTCCACAAAACTCCCCACCCTGCTCACGGTCAGTAGGGAACACCGATGGGCTTGGAAAGGCCACCATTCATCGGATGAGATGTTAAGTCATGGCCCCATGTGCGGGAGAGCCATACCCTGTGCATGTTAAAGAACATACTAGATGGCCTTGATGGGAGGCTACCATCTATCTCACAACAGCTGTTCCAGTGGGTCCCCTTCCCCAACCTTCTCTGAGCCTTCAGGATCCTTGTGACCTGACCATTTAGCCCGTGGTGTGCAAAAAAGTGCCGCTCAGAGGTAAAACAACCAACCAACCAAATCACCACTCTAGAAGTATTGTGTGGTGTTGTCCTGTTGAAAGATGGCATCGTGGTGCAGAAAGAGAATCATTACGAACAGGTGTAGATGGTCTGTGAGGGTGACCATCTGGCAGGTGTAGATGGTCTGTAAGGGTTCTGGGCAAGATGTCGAGAACATCTTCTCTCATTGCCTCATGCAATACTTCAGTAATGTAGGAATGTAAATATAACTTGTTACAGATGACTATTTTATTAATATGGGAATTTACTATTCTTGAAAATAAATGCTATCAGTTAAAAACCATTTAGATGAATTTTACTTTGGGACAACATTCTAATAATCTCTCTCTTGACCTCTATACCACTGCTACTTCATAATGTGCATTATATCTACATTGTTTTTTTAAATGCTATCTCAATCCATACCTTGTGAACTTTAGTTTATAATTGTGTAAAATGAAACTAGATGCATTTTCATGATAGTGTAAACCGAGTTTATCACTATATAAATCAAAGCTGGTTGCATTTTTTTTATCGTATAAAACTGAAATTGTATCACTGATACTATGTAAATCAAGGGATGGATGTATGTATATATATGTATACTGAGGTTGATTGTGTTACATGGCAGTTTTGAGAGGCCCACAGAACATCCTTTACAGCACCATCAATCATGTATTCTTGTTGTGCAACAATTGCCCTACAGTGTACCTTCCACTTTAGTGGGCTTCTGTGAAGCAGTGTCATATCTAATCGGTCCCATTCCTCTTTACAAGCTTTTTCCGTAATCCATTGACAATCTGCTGTTGACATTTACCTATAGCCAGCTTTAAGTCTAAATGTGAAAAAGTCTATGGAAGAAGCATCTGATGACGTCACAGGAATATCCTCGAATGGTATAGTGTAGATTCTATGGCTCGAAGCTTTGTCATCATGCAACCAAATGGTGTTGATGTCTGTACCATGCAAGGCAGGAAATTTGTCCCAGTATATTGGCTCCACCATCCCATGGTCGAGTGATTAGTGCACTTGGCTACTGATCTAAAGGGGTTCGAGCCCTGGTAAGGCATGGATGTTGTGTTGTTTTTCTGCTGAGGTCCACCATCTTCACAGACCGTCTACTATGTCATATAAAGTGACATGCTCCTCAGATCTCTGTGGCAAGCAGCTGCTTGAGAGGGTATATATATATATTGGCTCCAGGACATTGGTTTCATAGTAGAGAGAGTTAACTTGGGTGTTTTTTTTCCATCCTATGAATTTGTAACCTTTGGGAAAACATTTTGCACGTTCTCTGCACGACCTGTGATAGGTTGTTTGGTTGGTGATATATTGGCCAGGACTTGTTGCAGTTGTCTAATTGCATGCATCACTTTCCAGTGTGGCCACATTTTTCCACTTGTCCTCTGCCAGGTAACTCTCATACAGCTTACAGCAATTGGTACATCATTCCAATACATGGTGAAGCAGCAACATGGACATGGGACTTATACATGTACTATAAGCAAAGACTGTCTCAGATTATATTGTGGACAGTTAACTATGACACCTTCATGGCTGTGGTGACTGTTCTTTGGGTTACAGGTTTTGTACACTGATAATTATATGGATTTCTTAATAACATTTGATATGTGGCTAGGTATTCTACACTTTTTTGACATACCTGCAACCACTTCAAGGAGTACCTACTGTGCTTTTATATTTGTGACATGGAATATTGGGTATCAGAAAGGCAATGATATAGCCTTCCCGAAACCTGTTGATCCTTGGTGGCATATCACATGGTTTGTGTTCATGAAACGGTGCATCTGTAACTCTTGAGCCACATACACTTTCGCCACAACTTATTCATTATGGATTGCATATCAGTGAGGTAACTTTCATGTCAAATAAGTGCCATGGAACATAATCAATCTCAGTATAATCTGATAGCAAGAAACAGTTGGCTGATTGCAAAATAAGAAAACAAATCCAAAAGAACCAAAAGGGAAAAAAAGCTTAAAAATATCCATTAAATGTTTTTCACTGATTTACATTTCATTTATAACTGTTTTGACTAACTGTATTCCATCACAACTTCTGCTACTCACACTAGAATTAAAACAACTAGTAATATAAAGTCAAAATATTAAAAAAACATATCTATTAATCCTTATGGTTCAAATTTGAAGAGCTGAATTGTACCAGGTGGCCAGGTTTTTGTTTTTCCTATTGTGATCAGTAAAATTAACTAGAAGAATGCATATCACCTCTGGCATATATGGAAATCTCATTTTCAAAGAGAATGAAGTTTTTGTTTACCTAAATTAAAAAGTCGTTGTTCAGAAAATAATAAAAATAACTTAAAGTTAGCTATTGAGCAATAAGATTTTGTAGTTTATCTTTCAAACTATTTGCATATTAAAATGTTGTTAGGAGCAAACTCAGAAGCTTTACCTTAGTAAGGACAACTTTCCATCTTCAGTAAAGTGGCACTATATGGTGACATTAGGGTGTTAAGAACTTCTTTCCACATGTCATGAAGGGTGATTCCAGTGTTTCAGTTTGCAAGTGGGGATGGGTGAGGTCATTATTTCAGTAGCCTCACTGACGATGGTTCCATATTAAGTGAATGCATGTACTAGCAGTGTGGCATGCTCCCAGTCTATAGTAGCTGTGTGTTGTATTGCCAGTCAGCGGTGGTAGTCATTAGCTTGTTTTGGCTGGCATCTTATCTGATGTTGTGTGAATATGCTGTAGAGAATGCATGGTTTTTCCAATATAGTAAATAAAAAAAAACTATTCTGGCAAATATAGAGGAAATCCATATACGCCCGATTTTTGAAGGAGGCTAATTTGTCTCTGCCCCTTTTTATAATTTTAATCAAATTTGAAGCTGGGCTGAAAATAATATTGATTTTTTTTTAGTTATCAGAAGTCAACTTATTGTTACCAATTAAAAATTCATGACCCTCATATTCTACTGTGAAAGTTTAAAATTTCTAGCATAAATATATCATTTGTAATGTTCATTTTAAATTTGGAAATTTTAAAATTTTCTGCTGTTGAGGGTGCATTTATTGCTTTTGGGAGATTCAGAAAGTTCACATTGTAATATTTCATCAATATCTATCCAACAGAAAAGGTTTGATGTTGACAGATGGATCGACAGATAGACAAGAAAATAAAATTATCTTGTATTTTTAAAACAACATAAATAATTACATACAACTATAGCAATTTTGATTAAAAAAATGTAGTTCACAATTTATGCTGTATTCAAGGTAGAGGTGCTAGGTCCTCCTTGCAGTTACTTTAAGGCTACTCTGCTGACTGAGAGAGAGAACACTTTTTACTTTTTAACAAAATAAAAAGTGAGCTTTAGAATTTTTTTTCTCAAATAGCTAATCAACAGAAATAGGTTGTTATATACCAAAATAAAGAGCATTTAATTGTGATTAACAAATGACAAAGATTAAAACAAAGGAGAAGAAATGGAAATTTTGTAATAATTTCTTTTTTAAAATGCAAGATACTATTTCCATTTCAACTTCAGTGAAAATTTCTTTTAAAAAAATAATTTTGCCACCTTTACTGAAATATTTTTCCCCACACTTAACATTTTCTATCTGATGCAACTCTATTTTTCTGCAGTCCAGCTATTTCCTGCTGAGGAGTGGGTAACTTCACAGGGTCTTGGTGCTGACCATTTATACCTACTAGACTGGCTTATGGCTTTGAGCCTGATTATGGATCCTGGTCTTGCTGTGCTAGTGGGCCTCTGTTGAGGGAGAATCTGCTGCTGTGTTTTCTGTTTGCTTGTGGGTTGCCAACCCTAAGTGAACAGAGGCATGGGATACCTCAGCTGGTGGATAATCCTGATCAGAGACCATCACAAGTATCTGAACCCTCACTTAGCTATGAGCATCACCAATCCTAAACTGTAGTAATGTGTCTCAGGCAGCTCTTATGGCTTTTGAAAAGGTCCACTTGAAAATATGGTGCCTGAAGTTCCTGCTAGCATGGGTGACTTCAGCCTGTAGCACTGAGGGAACAGGTCTTTGCCTCATGCCTGCAATCAGGGGGCTGTTTAATATTGTTGGCCCCACCTCTCTCAATAAACCTAGTTTCTTTAAAAATTCTACTAATCATTTTCTCTCTGTATGTACATGGAATGTGATGACATTACATAGAAATTATTCTCTATGTAATGTCCTATGTAACTAACCTAGATATTTTAGGCTTGCAAGAGACTAGATGGACAGGTGAAGGTGAGATATTTAAAAATACTTTAAATTTCTCTTTTCAGGGAGAGAGGATGGAGAGCATCTCCAGTATGTAGGTTTGTTTCTCAGCAGAAACACCAGTAATGCTCTTCTATGATATAATTTCATTAATAAAAGATTTCTTACAGCAAAAATTAAAGACTTGAATATCATCTTTTGTTACACCTCCACAGAGGATTCTGATGAGAATGAAAACGATAAGTTTTACATATAGCTACAGGATATTTTAAATTCTGTGAAGAAGGGAAATATTTCTCTTGTGCTAGGTGACTTCAATGCTAAAGTTGGTATTTTCTCTGACCTTTGGGCAGGAGTTTTAGGTTTCTTTGTCATTGGTAGTTCCAATAGGAAATGTCTCCTACAGGTAAGTAAACTTAATGATTTGCGAATAACTAACACATGCTGCAACCCCCCCCCCCTCAAGCAGCTGCTTGCCACAGAGGTCTGACAGAAACCTGTCAGACCTCTATGGCAAGTAGCTGTTTGACCTATATGCCATAGTAGAAGGTCTGTGAGGATGACAGGACCTCAGCAGAAAAACAACACGAACATCCATGCCTTACCTGGGGCTCGAATATTAGACCCTTAGAACAGTAGCAGAGCACGCTAACCACTCAGCCATGGGATGGCTATATACTACAAATACCGGGACATTTATAAATACACTTGGGTTTCATCTGATGGGTTGCACAGGAATATGATGGATTATATTTTAATTAACAGCAAATAGGCTAGTTCAGTTCAGGAATACCAGATCATACAAGGGAGCCGAAATTGGGTCTGACCATTACCTGGTGAAAAGTGTTTTGCAACTGAAGCTTAAGAAATGTTATGCTAAGGTTAAGAAAAATCACCTTTAACACTAAAGGTCTGAAAGGTCCAGTTGTAGATAAAGCATACCATGATAGGTTGCTTAGTCATTATGACAATCATGGTTTGCTTACTACTGAAGCTGAGAAAGAATGGGATCAGTTTAAGCAGGCTTTTCTTGAAACCAATAGTACTCTTTTGGGTAAATGGGAACAAAGGAAACAAAATTATTTGAGTGATAAGGCTATGGAACTTATTTCCGAAAGAAGAAAGTGCAAGATTAATATGAATCAACACCATACTAGTCCTAACAGACGACATAACAACGAACTTAATAAACACGTAAAGAACCAGTTAACAGCTAAGAATCTTTGGCTTTGATAGTTTGGCTGATAAAGTGGAATAAGCAATTAGACAGCACAGGATTGTACCAGATTGTTAATGGTTTATTGTGAAATGGCCCAATCACATGAAAAAAAAAATGTTTAAACATATATTTTAATATAATTAATTGCCTAAGTACAAATTGATACTATTAAAGTTTACAAAATATCCTTAAGAGAAGTTTTATAACAGGCTCCAAATCTGAGTCGTGTCCTCAGAGGTTCAATATCTTGATTTCACTCTTTTTTGCTGACATTGTGAAATTGTAGTCCAGTCAAAAATGGAGTGAAGAAAAAATATCAACTGTATATTAAAAAACTCTAAAAAAAACTGAAATAAAAGAAAATAATTTTTATACGGATGATAAAAGGGGGGTTCTATTCTACCCTAGATCCAACTGTGAATAGTTTAATTACCTCCCTCATAAGCAGAATTATATATTTCATAATAATAATCTTTGAAAAAGTTTGTCTTTCTGTGTTTTGCTTATTTCATCAGGAACTCCTAAACTCTAAGAGTTGGACCTAGGACCTCTATATTTGGTATACATGTTATCTTAAAGAAGCATAAAGGCTTAGTCCTGAAACATTACTTCTACCCACCCCTTTGCTAAGAGAAGCCAAATATGGGGGAAGAATTCTGAAACATAAGAGCAAGGAACACAGAATTTGATATACAATCTCCTCTTTTGGGTGTAGTGTAATAAAAATATAAGCAAATGGTTTGGCCACCCATGCTTTCTCCCTCCACCAATTTGCCCTTCCCCCCTTTTCAGAATAATGGGAAAATTTCTCTTAAATGGCTACTTCAAATTATATTCCCCCATTTTTGATCCCTTCCAAAAAACAAAACAAACAAAATTAAGGGAGGGCTGTTTAATGCTGTCGACTGATCATAACGAATTGCATGGCAATTGAAAGCTTGCAACGTGAAAAGTGTCGTATATTATGCAATTTAAAGGGTTTAATATTTGTCTGCTAGTTTTACACTATATGAATGCCAGACAGGCCAGACAGCAATTTTCTGATAAAATTAGTTTCTGTTGAAATATTGTATTCTGATTGATGGTAAATGTCAATATTTGTTATAATAGTCCAATGTAAGTATTATAACTGATCTCTGTATTGAAGATCAAGAATATGACCCCTGCCTCTGGAAGAAAAGTTTTTAGATGCAATGTTCTGCTATTTATATATGGAGAACAACTGAAGATTATGAGTATATAGATATTGCTAGTTAAACTGCAACTTTAAAATTCAAAATTATTATTGGTTATTAATATCAGGTATAGTACCTATTCAACCCAAAAATAATTTTCATTTATCTTTTAAAACAAAAAATTTGAATGCCTGTGGATAGATAAGTAAGTGACAAAGAGAAATAATAGATTGTTTTTTTTAATGAGCTAAATTTTGGAATGATAAAAATACAAACTGAAATTTTAATGAATAAACTGTAACCCATCACTTTGATGGATAATTGAGGTTAAATAATAACAAAAAACTATTAATATGTAAATAGTAAAACTCTGCTGTTTATGTAATAAGTTATATATTTTAATAATAAGGTAAAATATTTCTCTTTTAAAGGAATTGGAAGCAATTAAAGTAAGAGTTAGAGAAATGGAAGAAGCAGAAAAGCTTAAAAAGCTTCAGAGTGAAATTCAAAGTGAAATGGATAAACAACTAAATATAACATCTCAAAGTAAGTGATATTTTTTTTTCTTTTATTTCTTTCCTAAATTTGTAGTTTGTTCAGTTAGAAAAATAAAATGTTTACAAGCAGAAAATAGAGAACATTCATTAGAGGAACGAAAAAATCCCACTCAACAGGACACCTAAAATGTCCTATGCATTTAGTGATTCCCACACATCTAAATTGTGATATTTTTACTAGCTTTTAAGATATCCAAAAAACTAAAGCAAATTCCAGAAGTTTAATCAATAAGAACCTAACCTAACATTTTGCACATTGTTCAGGCTGATTATACTATGTGCAAAAAGGTCATTAGGTTTTTTTTATAAAAAAGATCTGATTGACTTATTTGTTGATTGATCCTTTAATACCCAAAATGGCTTAAAAAAAAAGTACAGAGTAGTAAAGACAGTCCAGTTAAGCAGTTTCAAATTTCAGCCATTTTGAGTGTTAATAGATTAAATATACTTGATTTTTCATTAGCTGACTCTATTACCTTATGAATTATAACTCTATAGCATAAAACACTAGTTCAATGTTTTGCACTCCCATATTTTCCTAATTATAATAAGCTATTAAAATAGATAAGCTATTAGTGCAGGTATACTAACAAAAATATGAGGTATATGCAAAAAAAAAGCAAGTCAGAAAGTGGCACATAATATATGTACAAAATATTTGTTTCATCCAAAATCAATGCAGGAATGAAGCATTGGGACATATGCATTTCACATGAATGTTTTGTTCATTTATTAGAATATTACCATGAAAACTGGGACCAGAATGAACCTAATAGCTACACTAAGGTACAATGCAATCCTACCCAGTTGTGTCAATTTTATCTAGTTTGTCACTACCCAGTTTTGTCAGTTTTGTCTTTAACCTTTCCAGTGTCCACATCATCTGTATACATTTGGAGAATCTGAATTGAGGGGCCAAGACAATTAATCCGTTTTTAGTACAACAAAAGAAAATATCATTTTTAAAAAATAAAAATTGCCATTGTAATTATATATATATATCTTATAAAAATACATAATTCAGGCTTCAAAAATAATATTTGTTTTTTAATTTGATGCATATTTTATTAAACTACAATATAAATAATTTTATAAAGACATCTGATTGCCATTTCTTGGAAGCACTAAATGGTATTGCCAATTTGCTTGTAACATTCCTGTTTGCTGAAGCAACCTTCTGATTTGAGCTCACATGTTTGATTTGAACTATTGTCAATAAATTTTTCATTAAATTTTCGAAAATCTCCTAAAAAGTAACAAAAAAAAACCCTGCTATTTTTACAAATGATAGATTTTTGGACATAATTACAGAATACATACTGCCATTTTTTTTCTGTTTCACACTCTTTTTCTGTCATAAACCTATTTCAGTATTCCCAAGTTATTTTTATCATTTTTCCCAGCATTCTATGCATCTTTCCTGCTTTTAAAATCAAAACTGGAAGTAAACACATCGTTCTTAGAAATTCTGGTTGCAGCTGCATTTAATTAGTTATGCTTCACTGAGGCAAACAAGATGCAGATGGCTGACACATGCTTATCTCTGTTTTCCATCTGTTGCAAGTGTTTTTTGCAGTTTTGGTCCAGCATATTGGATACCCTTTGTAAAGTTAGTATTTGCTTTTTTATATTTAAATTTTAGTTTTCATTTCAGTAGATTTATTTTCAGAAATTAGCGATCTTTTGGCTGATCGATAAGTATTGATTTTTTCATAGTTATGCTATATCATATGGCCAGCCTACAATTTATTGCTGTGGATATTTTAACATTGCATTAAGCTATATGTTAATTTTTGTCTTATTATTTATTACTTTTCCAGTGAAACTTTGATCTGTTATCATTTTCTGAAAATAAATGAGGTCTTGGATATGGAAGCAAATTCATTTCTATAGATTTGTTTCCATTAGTTAGTGATGTTTCGATCAGCTGATTTATTGACCTTTCTGAGTTATACTAGATTGGAGGCCAGTTAAAAGTTGTTGCAGATATTTATTTAACATCCCATTAGGTTATATGAAATTTTTCTTTTATTTTTTCTTGTTTTTCGTAAAATAAACTTTGAGTTTGTACTGTTTTCTGAAAATGAATGTGTTGGATACAGAAGCAAAATAGACTTCCTTGCTATAGAAATCAGTCGTCATGTGGGAGAGCAATTTCGGGAATGTGTCCACTCTGCTAAACTCATGGTGAAAGTTTAACCCCCCCCCCCCCCATCTAGAATTTTTTTCTTTTAATTACGAGTTTTTATGTTTATATTGAACGATTTTAAACCTCCCTAAGTATGTTGGCTGTGCCACACAGAATATAGGACGTTTTTTTTCTATTTCATAACTAGTTCAGAAAATCCCACGAATGTGAAATGAAAATATATGATACTGAAAAGAATCATTAAAAGAAATAAAAATTATATTTCAGGTTGAATATTATATTATTCGGGAGGAAATTTCCTTTCATTAAATATATAATGTAACTAGTTTTATTCATCAGGTTTTCCAAAATGAAGCCTTAATTGTATAGTGCGATCTTTTTTTTTTACCATAGCACATTGAAAAAGGCTTGTTAAAATCAATATGCTTGTAAATTTGTTTATATTATTTTTTTCATAAAATTCGTAATTAAATTCTGTTTAATTTGATATATAACATGACCTATTTCCGTTGATTGGTTATTTTTTTTTAAATATTCTAAAGGTGACTTGTTTATTTGGCTCAGTACAATTGGCTAAAAGCCTGGAATTTTCCCAAAGTATGGTACTGAGAAAAAAATTACGAAACAAGAGAAATATTTACTTGAAACCAAAAAAATATTTTTTTTTGTTATTCAGAAATATATAGCCATTCTATTCATGTGCATTGTAATCATTTCTGTCTATTAGTTTTTTAAAAGGAATTTTTATTTGTTTTGCCAGATGCATTTTTTTACTACATGACTCTAAAAAAGTCCTATTAAAATAAAACGTATCGTCTTTATTGATAAATACTTTATTTTCAGAAAATCCAGAATTAAATGCTGATTAATTTGATAATTCCTTTCATTAGTTATTTGGCAAAAAAGTTCTAAAGTTAAAAATTTTTTGGCTGAGCAGAGGGAGAAAATAGCTTGGCCTCTGGATGGAAACCTGTTCTTCAGGCTGGACACTGGAAGGGTTAAAAGAGCATATTAATCTTGAAATCTCAAAACTTCACTGTTCAATGAAAGTCATTGCAGCATTTACTCTTTTACCTCAAAATTCTAAGTAAGATTGACATTATACCAAACATTTAAATCTAAACTCCTTAAAATTTAAAAAACTAATTCAGATATCTGAGAGATTAATAGCTTTGTCACTTTTACACCAAAGCAAAAAATTTCCCAGAAACTATAAATATTTTCATGTAGGCTATGTTGTTAAGGCCTATTCTAGATTCTAAGATTTTACTAATCTGATGTGCTATTGAATGTATTTCTTCATGTTCTAAATAAAAGGTGGATAAAATCAAATGAAGATTTTGAATAAGAACTCTCAAAGTATCCTACAGTTTAGATCTTGAAATGCACCAAAGAGCCAAAACTTTATGACCACCTGCCTAATATAATGTTGGTCCCCCACATGCCGCCAAAACAGCTCTCACCCAGCGAGGCAGCACACTACAAATTTCTAAAGGTATCTTGTGGTATCGGTACCAACATGTTACCAGCAGATCCTTCAACTCTTGTAAGTTACGTGTTGAGCCGCTACAGATCAGATATACTGTTCCAACACAAACCAGATATACTTGATTGGATTGATGTCTGGGGAATTTGGAGGTCAGGGCAATATCTGGAAGTCTTCCTCATGACCATTCTCGAACAATCCAGGCAGTGTGGCATGGTGCATTATCCTGCTGAAAGAAGACACTACTAGAGGAGTATACCGTTGCCATGAAAGGATATACCTGGTCTGCAATAATGTTTAGTAGGTGATAATTTCCTTCAATGAATGACTGGACCCAGGGTTTCCCAGCAGAACATTGCCCAAAGCATTACACTTCCTCCACCAACTTGTTTTCGTCCCACAGTGCATCCTGGTGCCAACACTTCCCCCTGGTAAATGATGCACATATTCCCTGGCCATCCACATGGTACAACAGGAATGAGATTCATCAGACAAACAACTTCTTCCAAATATTCAAGGTCCAGTTTTGATGCTCATGTGCCCATTGTAGAAGCTTTCAATGATTTTCGTCCCACAGTGCATTCTGGTGCCAACACTTCCCCAGGTAAATGATGCACACATACCCAGCTGCCACATGGTGCAACATAAAACGAGATTCATCAGACCAGACAACTTCTTCCAATCATTCAATGTCTAGTTTTGATGTTGCTTGCCCATTGTAGGCTCTTCATTTTCAGCAGGGTTTGATGTACTTTGTGTTGTGACACATTACTTCTGTCACCAGCATTCAAATTAAGGGTGAATTGCACCACAGTATCCCTTCTGTTGGCTCGTACCATACGGGATTACCTTTGCTCACTTCTAGCATCGATGAGCTGTGGTCGGTCCACACACCTTGCTGGCAGTTCGTTATTTTTTCCTCCTCAGACCACTATTTGAAGGTACTAACCATGGCTGACTATGAGCACCCCACAAGCCTTGCCGTCTCGGAAATGCTCTGACCTGGTCATCTGGCCGTTACAATTTGGCCTTTGTCAAATTAATTTAAGTCCGCTGCCTTTCCCATATGAAGAACAAGAATAACACTTGTTAACAGAGTTCAATATCAGGTGTTATTTATACCATTTCATGACCTTCACTCGTGCTGTCGTTTACCTGCAGTTGCGTCGATTTGCATAAAGATGCACTGGTCATAATGTTTTGACTCTTCTGTTTATCACTTCAGCACATGAAGTGTTTCTGATATAACTACTTTTAAGCTTGACAATATATGAAGATTTTAAATTAAATTTACCACTCTAAATTCAGATTTTAATAATTAACTTAAAGGCTGGTTGAAAAAGTAAGAGTATGCACATGTACCTGGCCAGCATTGTAGGATTTAGAGAATTAATCATGGGTTCGTATCCCACCTGGCTCAAGACAATTTTTCCTCTAAAATTAGAATTGACATCAAAGGGCTGATTTATTAGTGGATTTAGAGAATTAAAAGAAGTTGGGGAAGATAAGAATATAAGTGAAGAGAGCAGAAAATGAATATCATGGATTTGAACCCATGAATATTTCCAACCTTATTTCAGGATTTATTTAAATTCTCTCCTTTGGATTGAAATAACAAAACTTAGTATCATCATTAATACAGTGTTATTAATCTTGCATTTGATTTAAAGATAATCAGTGTTTACAATATTTGTCAATTACTAGAATTTAAATTTTTTTTGTTTTTCTAATTTAAAGTGCTGGTGTGTTTTTGACTAATATTTTTCCAATGTTTCTATGCTCATAATATTATTGCAATCAATAATTTTAAAATGATATACTTGAATGGGTACTGTATGGCCCTCTGGAACTAAATTTCCTGGCCATGAAGAAATTAGTGGGAATATTTCTCTTGTGACAAAATGTTATATAAAAGAGTAGAGATTTAAATTAGTGATACTCAATTCTCCACTATACAAGATTACTACATTTGATAAGTGCCACCACAATTCCTCTTGTTGTGCCAGGGAAATCCTTAAATTTAAATTAATGTTTTACTATTTGACTGCAGAAAATCTGCCGTGTGAGTTTGACTATTAATTGAAGAAATCAGTTTGTCTGGTCATTCATCATTGGAATGTAGCGAGAGACTTTTATACCTCATTATTAGAACTTTTCAAAAAGTTGAAATATGTAAAAGAGTGGTAGAAATGAAAAAAAAAATTATCAGATAGAGGACACAGGGATTGCAATTCATCCTTTACTGAAGATGTTTATGGATGCCATCTCACAACAAAAAAAGTTATCCTGATAAGTTACTTAGAAGCAATAGCACTTTTATCAGAATTAATTGTAAGAAACATGCCTTTTGTAATAACTCATTTTTTTTAATAGTATAAAATTTACAATATTTAATAAACTAAAAGGATTTGTTTTAACATTTCAATTGATTTTTATAGCTGGATTGCCAGTCATGTCATTAGAAGAGAAAATAGAGGCTGATTCCCGTTCTATATATGTAGGAAATGTAGGTATTTCTTCTTTATCATTTTTTTGTAAACTATTTATTATTCAGAAATATTAGGTTTAATTGCTGATTTATAAGTCAAAACTTAAGTAGAAATAAGATAGAAGTTACGCTGTTGGACATTAAGTGGAAAAACTTTTCTGATTGTCCAGATGGGAAAGAAATAGTGCAAGAAGGTAAATGCTTAAAATTCTCCTGCCCCTTGGTGTTCCATTGTTTCATTTACTCTATGGGGTTGCATTCATACCAGAGATTGCTCTGAAGTTGGGTTACTATATATCATTTTTAGGACTAATGTCAATGTCCAATACTTGTTCTTACTTTTGGCTAAAATTCCTTTTATAATATTGAAATTTGAACTTCATAAAGATATTAACCCTTTGAGTACTAATTGAGATACATGTCATCTGTACATGGCTTAAGTAATTTTTATTAAAATAGTGACTTTTCAAATCTAGTATCCATTCATGCCATCTATTGATTTTTACAGAATTTATGTATAAAATACAGAGAATCAAACTGATCTATCCTGGCACTTTAGTGATTCAAATTTTTTATACTGTTTTGTAATCTCAAAACTTTTATGATATGCTCAGTTCATTCTCAAAACATGAATTATTTATTTTCTTATAGGAAATGGATGCAACATAGTTGTTAAAAATATGCTAATATTGAAAGAGTTTTTTCATTAATTCCTACAGGGTGTAATTGCAGCTGATTAAATGTGGCATCTGAAGAAGGGAATCAGCTTGACCCAATTTAATTTTAAGATTATTTATTAAAAGGAAAATCTTTGTTGAAACAAATGTAGTTCACAAAAATATTAGTAACAAAACAGTTAAAAAATAAATTACTATATCTTACACACTACAGGAAATAAAAAATGCAACACTTGCAAGAAGTTATGCAAATGTGATGAAATTTAGGGAGTTGTTACTGTATGTAAATAAATGGAAATGATTAGGTTTGCAGGACAATCAGGACGATTGGACAGGTGTGAGCTCACATCCCTGGTACGGAGCAGTCAAACACAGATAAAGGCAACAAAAGATCCCAGGTTTACAAAACGTGGAAAATGTTCTAAACCACAAAAGATTCCCTTATGCAGACGTTGACAACCGTTCCAACAGTTAACAGACTTTGAGTGTAGAAGAATCATTGGCCTTAGAGAAGCTGGTTTGTCATACAGAGATGTTGCCAACATTATTGGCCGCAATCCCAACACCATCGTACACATATGGCGCCAGTGGGTTCAAGAAGAATCCAGCATGTACCGACAAGGATCAGGAAGACTACATATGACCATGAAACAACAAGACCACCATTTGTGACACATGGCATTGCGTGACAGATTCGCAACTACAACGCAACTGCAAAGGGACTGGCAACAGGTAAACACATCAAATACCTACCAGGTGGACAGTAAACAACATTTTTTACAGTTTTCATTGTGAGAGCTTATCATTCAGCACTGTGTTTGCCCCTCACATCTGCCCACATGCAAGCATGTCTTCCGTGGTGTCACCTCAGACAGAACTGAAACGAACAATAGTGGAGGACCATGGTGTTTAGTGATGAATCTCATTTTTGTCTTAGGCAGCACGACAGTAGACAATGTGTTTGGCATCATCCAGAGGAAAGGAATGCCACCCAGTGCGTGCAACATACACACACAGCTCCAGTTCTTGGTGTGGGGTGCCATTAGTTGGACATCTCAGTCAGAACTGGTCATCATAAGGGGATCTCTAACTGCCCAATGATATGTTACCAACATTTTGCAGCAGTCCCATTTGTTCAGCAGCATGGAACCTTTTACCAGCAAGATAACACCTGTCCTCACACACTCCGCATTATGCAGACATTATGCTTCTAGAACAGGATTCTGTCAGTTTAATATCCAGAAAGAAGATCTGTTGCAAAATTGAGATCTCTGCACAAAGACAACTAATCTGTAGTATCGACATGAGCAAAATGTTCAGGTACTATCATGGCCAGCACACTTGCTGGACCTTTCACCTATTGAACATGTCTGGGACATGATGGGCTGACAGCTCCAACAACAACCAAGAGGTGTGCCAACCACTGTCACTGAAATGTAACAATGACTTCATGCTATTTGGCATTCTATCCCTCAGGAGGACATTATAGAACTATGTGATAGCCTTTCCCATCATGTTCATGAATGCATTACTGCACATGGCAGTTCGACATCATACTAATTATACCACTTTACTGGATAGGTAAAGTGGTGATTTCCTTTTTTTTTTTGATAATGCAATCAATTGTACATCTCAGTGTATGCTGACAGCTACCTTCATTTCAATAAAATGACATTAATCCTTCCAGTGTTGCAATTTTTTTCCTGTAGTAGTATTTCTATGTTTAGGTCCATTTCATGTCAATGCAACCAGACCAGTAATCCACCACTTACCACAGCTTTTAGATAAATTGGGCATAGATATGAGTACACATGAGATATGCAAATAGCCATTTAGAGGAGGGAAAAATATATAAATTGTAATTAAAGTTCTTCATTTTTAACTTATTTTTGAAAAATATGTTGTTTTCACTTTAATTTTCCTTTATCACCATCTGCCTATCCATTATTCCATCTGTAGACATTTAACTTTTTAAGAGATAAAGGGAACATTCATTTTTGATTGGATAGACATAAATAAATAATTAGGATTTGCATTTTTCAATAGTTTAAATTTCTACTATTAGAAGCACTGAAGTTAAAAAAATTATAAAACTGGAAAAAAAATATTGAAATTGTGCAAAGCAAAATATTGAAATGACCTATTTGGCTAGAAATTGGAAATTTGTGTAGTAAAGTGTTGTGATCAAGGGACATTGACTGCAGCAATTTGCTTCCTTTCTCCCAGGAAATGAGAAAAACTCAACTTTTTTCTGTTAAGAGAAATATTGCGAATTTTCTTTTCATTAGATAGATACTAATATAATTTAGGGTTTTCAACAAATAATGGTAGGTTTTTGGGAAGCACTGTCCCCCAAATGCATAAAATTTACTGTTGTGCCTTTACTTTCCCCCCTCAATTTCATGGGCGGTCACTAGTAATATGTCACACTGCTACATTTCTCAAGAGATGTTACAGAAGTTCTTAGGGCAACAATTCCTGACAGATGGATTGACAGGTATGGTTCAATTCTATGACTTCCAAGGAGTCCTGATTTGGCACCCCTTGATTTTTTATTAAGAGTCTTTGTAATTATTATGTTTACAGGGACAAAATTCGAGAGTTGAATCATTTAAAAGCCAGAATAAGAGAAGCAGCTGAGCAAATTGGAAAACCAACTGAGCCCACCATTATTTTTCTTACACCATGTATTACTGTTCTCATTTTCTGAATTATCCATTAATTCTAATATCCATCATTGTACAGTGCTAAAGTGTGAAAATGATAACTTCATTCCCTTTGAAAATGATAATTCCATATTTGCCAGAGACAATTTGTGTTCTTAGTTTCTTTTTGCAGTTATGGTAGATAATATTAAAATTGATGTAGTATAATTTTTGATTGTGAATTCACAAAAAAGCAAATTTTTAAAATGTAATATACTTTTAAAAATTTTAATTTTACTGACTGCAAATAAATACTTATAATTTGGCTAGATTGTACATTACACTCTAGCCTTTGTAAAAAAATTTGAAGTGGGACATTTTCTAGGCAGTGAAAAAAAATGGACTTTTTCTTGTGCTATTGTTAAGCATAACTCAGGGAATTGCAAGCTGCATGTCAACCAATGTCTGCAATATTGGTGTTCTTATATACCATAAAAACAAAATTAAAAAATGAAAAAACTGAAGCTAAAATTGTGATTTATATATCCCTCTTCACACACACACAACCACAATTTAAATTGTGTAGCTCTCTTTAAAAAAAATTTTAACTCCTTAATACAGGGTGATAACAAATGATCTGAGTAATTTTATTTTCAAAAAATTAAAAGGTTGGGTTGTTTTACCTCTGAGCAACACTTTTTTTTTGTACCCAATGGGCTAAATGGCCAGCTCACAAGGACTCCGAAGGCTCAGAGAAGGTTGGAGGGGACCCACTGGACAGATGGTAGCCTCCTATCAAGGTCATCCAGCATGTTCTTTAATGTGCACAGGGTATGGTTGTCCCACACATGAGGCAAGGCTTAATATCCCACCTGACAGACAGCAGCCTTTCCAAGCCCATTGGTATCATCACTGACCATGGGCAGGGCAAGAAGTTTTGTGGAGATAAATCTCAATGCTGACCCAGGTGGGACTCGAATTTGGAGTTGTGCTGACTGAGCCACCCCCATCCCAAAATTAAAAGACATGCAGAAATAAAACACTACCAGAAAGAACACTTAATTTTTTTTTTTTTTACAAATATACAGATATATATTAATGAATAAGCATACAGTTGCCTGATCCATACAGATGAATAAGCATACTGATTGCCTGATCGGATTGGCTAAAGGGGCCCCATTTCCTGGCCACCAGATTCAACAGTCTAACCCATCATCCATAGGATAGTATGTTAAGCCATGGTTCTATATGCAGGAGAGCCATACCCTGTGCAGCATTAATGAACATGCTGGATGACTTAATAGGAGGCTTCCAACTATCTCTAAACAGCTTTTCAAAAAGTCCTCTTCCCTCATCCTTCTTTGAGGCCATGTGGTCCTTGTAACCTGGCCATTTAGCTCATTGTGTGCAAAAAAGTACTACTCACCAGTAAAGCAACACATTTGTCAGGTCTAACCAACTTTGACTTTTTTTCTTATAAAGTTTTCTAATAAAATAACTTTTCTTTGTTCATTAGAACATTTGCCTTCCCCCTCCCCCCATGTAAATCAAATATATCTGCGATCAGTGGTGTGTAGCCAGGTTTTTGGTAGTAGAGGAAGTTTTAAAAATTGTTAATGTTTATGTAAATGGTTGCAGACTAAAGCAACCTGGGTTCAAGTTCCAGATAAAGCTTTTCTGGAGTAAAAGATAAAGCTTCTCTGTGCAGAGATCTCACTTTCTTCACAGATCTTCTTTCTGTATAATTAAACTGACAGAATCCTGTCAGACCTGCATCGAACAGCTACTTGAAAAGTATTTTTTTATTGAATTGATGCACCGATTATTTGTTTGCATACAACTTTGCAAAGTTGGAAGAAGTGTTAAACATCTTATCCTTGATCACAGTACTGCCTGCAGTATTTTTCCATAATAATGACGGTCCCAATGGCCAAGTAGTTTGTTCTAGGCTGCGAAATAGAAGAGACCTGGGTTCAAGTCCCAGATTAAGTTTCTTATGTTGTCTTTCTTACTAAGGCCTTCCTCAGAGATATTCTCTATGGTTTATTATATTGGTAGACTCCTCTTAGCCCTCTGTGGCAAACAACTGCTTGAAGTTTTTTTTATTTATAGTTTATGGATAAAATTATTATATATGAATTGAAACAATTGCTCTAAATTCTCTTTTTTGCTTGCTATTAATTAATCTTAATCAACAATATATCAAGTATTTGTTTTTTCTATAATGTAAAATGCACAAAGATTAATGTATTGTAATGTACGATTTATGTTCTGCTTAGTAATGAAATAGAGCAATTCATATGTTATTTTTCATTTTTTCACACTTTAGGTTGATTATGGATCTACAGCAGAAGAACTGGAGCAGCATTTTCATGGATGTGGATCGATAAATCGAGTCACAATTTTATGTGATAAATACAGTGGCCATCCTAAAGGGTTTGCTGAGATATATATATTTGTATAGCTTTAAATATATTTATTTACAAATGTTTGAATGTTTACTTAAAATATTCAATGTTCAGCCCAAAGCTTTCTTTCCAGTTAAGTAAATAGAAGGAAATATATTTTTAGTACATAAATTTCTGCTGATGTAATTATAAAATACTACCTCACAGACCATTTTTTAATGCAGGGAAACAAAATTTGGGCACTTGTATGTTCCTGTTTTTTGCAGCCAGAATTTTAAATATAGTAATAATGGCTAAATACCTTGTAATTGAACAGTTCTGTGGATTAAAATGTGTAGAAACCAATATGTTTGAATGAATAGTTTACCACAATGACTACCCTACAACATATATTGTAATACCCATGTTATGTGAATGAAAAGTCACATTCAAAGCTCTCAAACTAAAATAAATTGAAAATAAGCTTTCTGTAGAAAAATGTCACTAGAGATAATTAAAGATCTCACTCAGATCTCAAATCTTGATTTCCAACAATATTTAATATTTGAAAAAGTTATTAGAGCTCTAGAGCGTTAACAATAAACACTGCTCTTACACTTGTTCTAAATACTTTTCATCAAAATGATGAAATTAAAAGAATCATCTCACATACTTTTAATACTGCATTTATTTCAGTAAATGAGTTGTTATAACAATCATATTTTAGTTCACTTTTGAGGTAAATTCTTATGGCTAAATTTTTTTAGACAAATTATTATGACTAAATTTTTTTAAACAAATTCTTACAACTAGCAAAATTCCTATTAGATAATTCAACTCTTTAACCTTTCCAATGTCTCACTGTCTTTGTTTATTTACATTTTGGGAAATTGAGAGCAAAAATGAACACAGATACCCTAATACAACATATGAAACTCCATTTTTGAAAAACAGAAATATCCAGTTTGAAATTTACATATGTGTGTGTTTTTTTTAATCAATATTTGAAGTTAAACAGTGTTTTAATTTTTAATTCAAAATACACCATGCATAGATTCAAAAAATTTCAGAGATGATTCCACCATTTTGGCAGCCATTATAAGTTTTATAATACTGTACAATGTAAATACTTTATGTTATCTCTATTTCTTAATTTTTTTTTTAAGCTATTTCAGGAATTAGGGTTGGCTCAATCAGTAGCACACCATTCTCGTAATCTGCAGTTCCCAGGTTCAAGTCCCTTATGTGCAGGAGAGCCATACCCTGTGCAACATTAATGAACATGAGATTATCTCCACTAAACCCCCACCCTGCATTAACACACTGATGGGCTTGGAAAGGCCATCATCCATTGAATAGAACCCAAAGCCATGGCCCTATGTGCAGGAGAGCAATACCCTGTGTACATTACAGAACACACTTGATGGCCTTGACAGTAGACTTCCATCTGTTTCTTAATAGCTGTCCAGTGGGTCTCTGTCCCACAATGTTCTCTGAGCCTTTTGGAGTCCTTATGACCTGACCATTTCACCCATTGTGCAACAAAAGTGCCACTTAGAGGCAAAAAGGCTAAACCCAAACTATTACAGTTAAAATCTGAAATGTTACACTTCACTTGTTCCAGCAGTTTCCAAAAAGAAATTTTAAATAAATGAAACTAATCTTTTTTTTTAGATAGGTAGAAATGAGGGAGGCATTCATCAAGTACTTTAATTTTTATTATTTCATTTTACTGCTTTTTAGATTTTAAAATTGCATTTTTATTTCTAAAATTGATTTTATCATTTATTTAATAATATGATTTCAAAGAGTAATTAATTTTAGCCATATAAGAAGTCAGCAGTAACATATGTCACAGTTTCCCACAATCTATTGTGATCTGTATGGCCTATTGTACCAACATTAGAATGTTTAAGATAACAATTTTAACAACAGTTATCATTCATTATAATGATGTTATTAATTACTTTTAAGCAATTGCATAGGCAAGATGTTTTGAGGAGGAAGGTTGTTGTTGTTGTTGAACTTTACTACTTATTGGGATGTCCTTCTTCAGGCTTTCCCAGTAATCATTTTAGAAGTTCCTGAGGAGGAAGGGTTTGAAGAAATTTGTTAATATTTTTGTTAATGTAAATTGATAAACAAAGGATATTTTAAAGATAAATTTTTCCAAGGAGCAGGGATTATCCCCCCTCCTCCCAGTTTTATTTTAATTTAAAATATAATTTTATTATAGTAATGTTTTGCAAATACTATTGATTATATTGATACTACCACTTTACCTTTGCAAACATTAGACTTTTTAATATACACTCAACCCTCCATGCATGTGAGGGTTTCATTCTCCAGAAACCTTGCACACATTAAATGGTGCAAACAGAGCTTAAGAATCAATAGGAAATAATGGGTTAGGTTCCAGGATCATTTGAAATTACATCTATATACTTTTTAAACTATTATTTATATAAGTTACATAAAGTAATACCAGTAAAAAGTGATAAAAACAAACTTTTACAAGAAGTGAGTTGACTACATTTTTGTAAAAGGTACATACAATAGAAATTGAAATTTTTAAAAAATTTTGCAAAACAATCACATAGACTTATTCATAATCTAAGTCAGATTAGATCCCATCCATCTCTAAAGTGCATGATGTGCCTGAAGTTCGTGGCTGAAAAATATTGTTGGATTGACTGAATAACTCCCTAAATGTTGGCTATCGAGCACTTTTTCTTATCTCAGCCAACATAAGGTTATATGATGCTACTGCATCATTGATTTTTCTTCTCATCAACAATCCACATTCATAGTTGGCATCAAGGTTCTGCAGAAAATTGATGTTATCTTCAAACATCTCTACATATTCTGTAGGTCAGGAATTGTCAGCAAACTCACAGATTCAGGTTCATCCTCTTCATTCTCCTCCAATAGAGTGTTTTTTTGTCTTATGTTTCACCAGGTCTTCTGCAGACAGTTTCTCTTTATTACAGTTTACTATCTCCATGATGTCATCTTGCTGAAGGTCCTCAAAGCCACCTCCCAAGTGCTACCTATTCAGCAACCTCATCTTCAATTTCTATGAGCAAGTTATCATAGACATCTTTATGGGGCACATTCTGGCCACACCTTCCAGACGGCATTCATAGTTGATGTTTTGATATCCATCCATGCAGCAGGAATATTATTGATAGGCATCCATAATGGTTGAGCGTAACATAAACACACTGAGCTTGACATAACACTCTGTGACTTACAAAAGTCACAGAGTGTTTTGTCAAGCTCAGGATTGTCGAAGGCAGCAAACATAGCATTAAGGGTTCACTTTGAGTAGAACTTCTTAACCCTTCCAGTGTCCATGTCGTCTGTATATACATTCACAGAATACATGAGAGGCCGAGGATGTATGTATATGTTTTTAGTACAACAAAAAAAATCTATTTTTTAAAAATAAAAATTGCCATTGCAAAATTTTCTTATATATATATCTTATAAAAATATACACTGGTTTCCATAAATTAATGAAAATCCCTATGTTAAGTCAATGGGAAGCTAACATCAAAGCTCTATAACTTCTAAAATAAGTTTTTTTGTTTTGAAAAATGTGATTGCAGATAAAGATCTCAAATAAATCAATATCTTGATTTTCAGCAATATTTGTTCAGTATTTAATGAGTTATGGAAGTTTGAATATTTAACAACAGCAATGCCAGTCTTAAGAAACTTATACAAAACTGAAAAATAGTGAAAGAATTCTTTACACAAAGTTCTAAAAAACAAACTTATTTTATTAAACACTTTGATACAATACCAATCACATTTTTCAAACGAAAAAACTTATTTTAGAAGTTATAGAGCTTTGACATCAGCTTTCCATTGACTTTTAACATAGGGATTTTCCTTAATTTATGGAAAACAGTATTATAATTCATAAATAAATTAAAAAATAAATACCCCCTCAAGCAGCTGCTTGCCACAGAGGTCTGATAGGAGCCTGTCAGTTTATATGCCACAGTAGAAGGTCTGAGAGGATGGCAGGACCTCAGCAGAAAGCAACACAAACAGCCATGCCTTACCCGAGGCTCGAACCCAGGTCCCGTAGATCAGTAGCCAAGCGCGCTAACCATTCGTTCGAAAAATAATATTTTATTTTTTTATTTGATGCATATTTTATTAAACTACAATATAAATCACTTGTTAAAGCCATCTGATTTCTATTTCTTAGAAGCACTATACAGTATTGCCGATTTGTTTGTTAATGTTACTTTTTGCTGAAGCAAACACCTGATTTAAGCTTACAAGTTTGATTTCAACTACTATCAACAAATTTTTCATTAAAGTTTCGAAAATCTCCTTAAAAATTAACAAAAAAACTGCTATTTTTGAAAACAGAAGATTTTGAAAGTAATTGCAAAGCCTTTTTTTTTCTGTTTAACACTCTTTTTCTGCCATAAACCTATTTTAGTATTCTCAGAATTATTTTTAACATTATTTATCCCAGCATTCTATGCACCTTCCCCCCCCCCCCCCCTCTTAAAATCGAAACTAAGTAAAAGCATCCTTCTTAGGCTCCAGTATTGGGTGCAGCTGCACTAATTACATTAAGGCTTACTGCTCAAGGGTAGTATTGCTTTTTTGTTATTCAGAAATAAATAGCCTGTCTATTCATGTGCATTATAATCCTTTCTTCCTATTAGTTTTTATTTTTAATTAATTTTTATTTGTATTACCAGATGCATTTTTTTACTGCATGATTCTGTAAAAGCCCTATTAAAACTAGTCATCTTGTTTGCTAAATATTTTATTTACAGAAAATCCAGAATTAAATGCCGATTAATTTAGCATATAACATGCTATAATTCCTTTCATTAGTTATATGGCAAAAAAGATCTAAAGTTAAATTTTTTTTTGGCTGATCATAGGGAGAAAATTGCTTGGCCTCTGGATGTAAATCAGTTTTTCAGGCTGGACACTGGAAGGGTTAAATGTTGAGATGACTCACTGGTCCACAGTTGTATCAAGGATGCTGTGTTGGTTGGCAGAAACAACCTTTATAAGCCTTTACGTTTTCATTTAGATTTGTGATATGATGGCTTGGGGCATTGTCAACCAATAGAATGCCTTGTATGAAATGTTCTGCCTCTTGCAGTAGCATTCAACTTCTGGACAGAAGTCCTTCATAAACCAGTCTTCAAATATTTTACCTGTCATCCACACCTGACAATTAAACCTCCAGTGCATAGGTAGGCTACACTTGCTGATGTTTATCATAGCATTGGGTTCTCCGACTTGTAGATTAATAGTGGTTTACACTTGAAATTCCCTGCATTGCCACAGAATAATAGGGTTAGGCAATCTTCAGAAACTTTGAAACCTGGAGCCTTCCTTCTCCTCTTTCATCTGTTTCCAATACAGACCTGTCTTATCATCATTGAATACCTGCTTTGCAGGTAGCCTTCCAACCTGATGACACTGAGCAGTCCTGCAGGTATAGGTCAGCTGCAGACTGATCTGCCCTTGCATTCGCCACTGAACTTAATGTTATACATCTTATAGCACTGCAGAAACTTGTCAAATCAGCCCTTACTTTCCAGAAACTCAAAGACATCTCCAATAAGACATTTAAGTTCAGCTTGCAAGTGCTGTAACATGTTAATGGCCTTTTGCCTGATGATGCCTCCATCAATTGGGATATGCTTCTGATTGTTATCTTCAATCCATGTCAATAATGTCAATTCCGTGTGCCCCAACAATTGCTTCCAGGTATATTTGATGGTTTTTGCAGTCAGGGGCCCAGACTGCTGCATAGATACTTTTATGGCCTTCTTTGCAAGAATGGTGTTTATCGTAGATTCATTAATTCCAATTGCAAGCCCTATGGCTGATGCACTTTCACTAGCTTCAATCCTTTAGAAACTCTCAAGTATCTTCTCTAAACTCATCATTTTCTCCTTCATGGGTCCAGGCATAATTGCAGTTTTTTAAAGTTCACATGAAGTAAATAATTTAACATAGATCGTAATGTAAATATGGCTAAAATTGTAGCATTTATGGGCAAAATGACTTTCTAGAAAATGCACTATGAAATGTATACCACTCTCTCTGCTGGCTTTTCTCCTTATTAATAATGACAAGGATAGCTAACTAAATTTCATTATTATAATTACAGCAGTAGCTAAATGTTCATGATGCTTAACTCACATATATATTTGGGTTTGCGTACAAAATAAAGGGCATTAACAATAGTTTGCATAGATTCAAATTTGCACACTGGAGGATTTAAAAAAATAATAAATACCCCCTCAAGTAGCTGCTTGCCACAGAGGTCTGACAGGAGCCTGTCAGACCTCTGTGGCAAGCAAGCAGTTGTTTTCTCTGTATCACCAACCTATGCCAGTCTCATCAACATCATTTGACAAAAGGACCAAATCATCAACATAATTTAAGTCAGATATTTTCATTTCTCTATGTCATCTAAAGCCTAGTCTTTTCCTTGCAATGAATTCCTTATGACATAATGAATAACCAAACTGAAAAGATGATAAAATGCACCCTTGCCATATTCCAATAGTAATTAGGGATGAATTTGAGTGAGTTTTGTTTTAACCTCTGCATGCCTGAGTCCAAAGTTATTGAAAACAAAATATCTTAAGCCCAAAACATTTAGACAATTGTGGAGCCAGAGCTCAATTTAAGGTGAAAATTTTTCTGCCACATCATAAGACATATATACACAGAAACGTGTCACTATATTCCATTCCACCTAAGTTGAGACCTAACATAAACTGTATAACACAATGAAGCATTTCCTAGTGTCACTGCACACAGAAGTAACTGCTATTGGTTACATTTTGAGGCCTCACTTTTAAGCACATGATAAACATGTGAATATAAAATATAGTACCAGAAATGTACAACTTTGTAACTCCAGTGCTAAATAAACATCAGTGTCAATTTATGTAAATGCTTGTGGAAAAAAATATTAAGTAATTAATATATTATTGATTGAAGCATTTGAATGAATTTAACTTTAAAAGAAAAATGCTGTTTCAGTCCATGATTGTCTTAAAATCGCTATCCTCTAATACACTGCTCACAAAAATTAGTGGATATTTCAAAATGAATATAAAGCGATAAAAAGAGAAGCATTTGATTTTTTTTTATTAAACAAGAACATCAGAAAAGCAAACAACAAGTCAAAGAAAGTTGTTCGATTATGCAAATGAGATGCAAAACCAACTCTTATTTCATTGGTGAAAATGCACTATACAAAAGGCTGAAAGTACTGTAAGTATCTGTAAGTTCCCTGATTTTGAAAGTGCACATCCTGCAATTTCCCAGCCCTTGCAATGCCCCTGCAACACAATTTGCCCGAATGTGAAGCCTGGAGAGCCATAGGACATCTTGAAGCTGGTCAAACACAGATGACAGTGGCAACAGCACTTGGAACATCCCAAAGTGTGATTAGCAGACTGTGGAATCGCTTTCAACAGACTGGCACAGTACGAAGAAGATGAGGGCAGGGTCACCCATCTGCCACAACAGCAAGAGATGACCACTACTTGACCTTATTGGCAAGAAGGAACAAGCGCAGCAATACAACAGAGCTGCAGGGACAGTTTCTTGCTGCCACTAGACGATGGATATGCACCCAGACAATACGAAATCGACTCCATTGTGTTGGACTGTGCATGCCCGGCGACCAATGGTATGCATTCCGTTATCTGCTGAACACCGTAGAAGGTGGCTGATGAGCATCGTCATTGGCCTGTGATGAGTGGTCAACTGTCCTCTTCTCTGATGAGTCACGGTTCAGTCTGCAGCCTGACAATCATCGTGTCCTGATCTGGTGTGAACGAGGAACATGAGCGAATCCACGTTTCATGCGAAAAAGGGACTCCTTCGGTGGTGGTGGAATCATGGTGTGGGCTGGCATCAGTATTGGTGGTCGTACTGACCTCCACATCATCAGAAACGGATAGCTGACTGCTGTCAGATATCGAGATGAGGTCCTGCACCCTATAGTGGTACCATATGCTGGAGCAGTTGGAAACAACTTTCTTTTCATGGACGATAATGCAAGGCCCCACCGTACACATTTCGTCAACATGCTTCAGGAGGCAGGAATTGAACACATGAACTGGCCTTCACGTTCTCCAGACCTGAATCCCATTGAACATGCTTGGGATGCACTGGGAAGACGTCTGGCGAACCGTCCAATGCCTCCCACAACACTTCTTGAGCTGGAAGTTGTCCTGGAGCAAGAGTGGCAGAGGATCCCACAAGAACTGCTGGACATTCTGATCCTGTCCATGTCCCATCACTGTCAGTGTTTTGGCAGTCTTGGGTGACCATACACCCTACTGAACACCCTACTGAAATAAATACACCCTACTGAACTACTGTAATAAATACACCCTACTGAACAGTCAATGTGTGGCACTCTTGTCCAGTTTGACATGCTTCTGTTCACCCTCACCAATATGTCACTTGCTACTCAATCACAACAATTGAGTTTGCATCTCATTTGCATAATCGAACAACTTTCTTTAACTTGCCATTTGCTTTTCTGATGTTCTTGTTTAATAAAAACAATCAAATGCTTCTTTTTTTTTATCACTTCATATTCATTTTGAAATATCCCCTAATTTTTATGAGCAGTGTATATTATTTACAGTATGGTCACTACTGCTGTTTTGTAAGTCAGGTAAATTATTACATTGACTGCCATATTTCAGGAACTACATGGCCTGAATTTGCTCAAATATCATCTAAATAGTAAATTTTCTTTTACTTCAAATATATGCTTTAATTTGTCATAAATAATTTTCATCTTCATATCATTATATTGTATTGTTCAGTTTGTGAGATCCCTGTTTGTGAATGGGAAATCTAAAGCCATGTATGTATAATTCTAAACTGAAATTAGTTTATTTCTGATGAAGAATTCTTGAACTTTTTTTCCTGATAGCTATCTAGGTAAATGATGCACTTTCATAACCATTAATTACTTCCTGTAAATTTACTTCCACCTATATTTTCAAACATTCTACTTGTAATTCCATTTATTGAATTTCCACACATTTTGTCATTAGATCTGAAACTTTACATATAAGTAATTGTAAACAGCTTTCATTAGTTATTCCATTTTCCCTGTGCACAAATATGCCATTGATGCCACTTCTTTGGGAGTTGCTGATTTTAAATATTTAAGATTATTTTAAAGTATCATGTTTATTTGCCATCTGGTCTCTTGAAAGCTGAGAATATCTAGGTTATAACATAAATGACAATCACAGCATTACCTGTTTGACTTTTTAACATCTATAAATCAACAAATATTCTGTGGAAAATTTTTTGCCAACATATGGGAGTGAACCCGCATCTCTCCAGAAACATGCCAGAGTATTCTACCATTGAACTAATGTGAACTCTGTCTTTTTTTCCACTAATTTAAGACTTTAAACTCTCCTGAGATTTTGGCACCAACTATGATCCCTGATGGCAACTGTTTCTTTTTATGATTGCGCTGAGTAAGATGGAAATAAATAATAAAATCTCATCATGCTATTTAGTGTTATTAATGATTTAAACATAAATGACCATTACAGCATTACCTGCTTGACTTTTTAACATCTATAAATCAATAAATATTTTGTGAAAAAAATTTCACTGTTATACAAGAGTTGAACCCATATCTCTCCAGAAACATACCAGAATATTAAATAGTGGAAAAAAGACAGAGCTGACATTAGTTCAATGGTAGAGTACTCTGGCATGTTTCTGGAGAGATGCGGGTTCAATTCCTGTATATTGGCAAAATATTTTCCACAAATTATTTGTTTATTTATAAATATTAAAAAATTAAACAGGTAATGCTGTGATTGTCATTTATGTTTAAATCATTAATCTTACTCGGTGCAATATAAAAAAAAATTGTTGCCACCCGAGATCATAGATGGCACCAACGTAGGTGCCAAAATTTCAGGAGAGTTTAAGGTCTTAAAATGGTGGAAAAAAGACAGAGCTGGCATTAGTTCAATGGTAGAATACTCTGGCATGTTTCTGGAGAGATGCGGGTTCAACTCCTGTATGTTGGTGAAATTTTTTCCACAAAATATTTATCGAGTTATAGGTTGCAACTGTGGAATTCTTGTGTGAGGACATCAAACTAATAGTATCTGTGCAGAGTCTTCAAATTCCATGAATCTGTGGAAAGAATATTGTTAGTGGGATATTTAAACAAACTGTTTATATAGAGAGGTAGTGCCAACAATATCAAACAGCCTTCTGATCACGACATGGGGCAAAGACCTGTTTCCCCCACCACTAAAGGCTGAAGCCACCCAAACTGTTAAGACCAGTGTAGGTTTTATGATACCTTTAGAAATAAGGGTTTGGGTAACTGTGATTGCCTCTGATAGGATTATCCACCAGCTGATATAAGATATTTTCTGCATCTATTCACTTGGGGCTATCAACCCACAGACAAACAGAAAACACACAGTAGATTTTCCCTCAGCAGAAGGGCAACAAGATCAAGATCCATTATATGGCTTATGGTCATAACCAAATCTCAAAAGTATAAATAGTCAGGACCAAGACCCTGTGAAGTTGACTACTACTCAGCAGGGCAGAAAAAAAAAAGAAAATGTTGGCCCTAGATGATCAGAGCAATAAACCACACTGCTCTGGCAGCCCTACCCTTTAGTTCCTTTCTTGACAAGAATATCTTTTTTGAAAGGTGCTAATGGTCTGTACCATAGCACCTTTCAAGGCAGGGTGGACTTTAGGTGGTAGGCCTGGCTAGTTCTGTGCATGATCACAGGGGATTGGTGCATAACTCTCCTTCCTCTGTATGCCTAACCTACCATTTACAAACCAGAAAAGCAATTATAGCATTCCTGAATATATATTTGGAAGGAGATGATGAAAATCAAGAATGAACCACTTTATGGTCAAGGATCCCTTAACTGCAGGCAAACTCAAAGCAAACGAACTATAAAATTCAAATTAATGTTCTGTTGAATATATTGCTTGATTTGTCACACACAATTCTCATTTTAATCTGAATGTATGTGAGCTTGCTTTTTTCTGAATTGTTTTACGTTCACATATTTGTAATAATCTTTATGTATATATATTTGTTTTAGTAATTTTTTGAAACTACCCAGTTAACATTTTTATTTGATTTTTCTCAGCACCTTCTAATTCTCTCATGAAAATATGTACTCTTGATATAGGCTATATTATTTAACACTTTAAATGAAAAAGATTTCATAAAATTGTCCTTTGGCCCATGGGTCTTTTGAATTATCAGTTTGGCCCAGCAATAAAAAAGTTTTTGGAACACTGCTTTATTTGATGGAAGTCCACAGAACATAAACCAACATAAAAAGAGTTTGTATACCGGAAACACTCATTGACTTCATTTAAAGATTTTTAAAATAATGTAATAGCATAATTTTTTTTTTTTTCATATTCATTGCATAAAAACTGATGATCATTTCCAGTATACAAACTTTCATATTCTGTGGAATTTCATCATATAAAGTGTTTCATTCTTAACTTGGTACAGTCATAATCATGCCAAGCTTGTAATCTACAGTTCCCAGGTTCAAGTCTGAAGTAGCCAGCATTAAGATTTATCTCTGTTAAACTCCACCCTGCTCTTGGTCAGAAAGTGGACACCGATAGACATAAAAAGGCCACCATCCATTGTATGAAATATTAAGCTGTGGCCCCATGTGCAGGAGAGCCATACCCTGTACACATTAAAGAACACTCTGGATGGCCTTCATGAGAGGTTACCATTCATTAACAGTTGTCCAGTGAATTCCCTTCTCTCAACCTTTTCTGAGCCCTTGGAGTCCTTATGGCATGTTCCATTTAGCCCAGTGTGTGCAAAAAAAGTATTACTTGGAGGTAAAAGAACCCAACTGTTTGCATCATATTATTGGTGTTAAAGATACTTTTTACAGACATTGTGTATATTTCAATGTTCAAATGTAAATATCTGTAGACACTTATGGAATCTTAATAGCTTCCATCCTCAAAATGATATATAATTTTAGAATGATAATAATAATTAGAAGGAATGTAATAGATATAAATATTATGTTGCATCAAAATTTAGGTTGAATTTCACCTATAATTTTGTTATGCCCTAGCATCAAGTGCACATTGTGTTGTATATTTTCATAAATGTAAATGTTCTTTGTTGTGTGCATATTTTAAAGGCTTGTTTAATAACAGGTTGTTGTTGATTAATGACTTTTTTTCTCTACAGTTTTGCTTACATTGAGTTTTCTGACAAGGAGTCTGTACAGGCAGCTATGGCTCTTGATGAATCATTATTTAGAGGAAGACAGATAAAGGTAATCGGCATTTTCAGCACATGCATTCAATAAGTAAAAGTTTACATGTCAGATTTATTTGTTCTTTGCCAAAGATTCTGGTATGAATTTGTAAAATATGCATTATATCATCAAAATGTATCATAATATATTCTTTTCTCAGATAGCTTTATTAGATTTTAATGAGCATTGAATCACCTCTTTAAAATGCTAGTGTAAAATTTCACCAAACAGTTACAAGCAGTTGGCATACCTTGTGTAACTAACATAAACAAATTTGGTAATCTGAAATATCCATTATCTCGTGTTTTGCTGCTATTGTTCCACCTGTATCTACAGGTGCTGCCTTGGGTCATTTTGTCAGTACTTCAGTACCACCAAGACAAAAAAAGAAACAAATGTCCACTGTACTTAGTAGAATACAACATTTATTTTTACAGCTATTTACAGACTATAGAAACTCATCTGCTGCTCTGGACATAGCTATGCTTGACACTTTAAGCACTTTGGATGTTGGCATGAGAACCCTTTGAAGTCAGGTATGTGGAAATGCTTGCCACCTCCCTTTGGTATGTGGCATAAGACAATCTTCCTCGTTATTTCAATGAATGGTAATTTCTCTCTCTCTCCCAAAAACATTTGTGGCCCAGCCTAACTTTTTTTTATAGGGTTTGAAGAAAAAGCTATCCTTACTGATAAACTCTGACCATCCAGTCACTCTCAGTTTCACTCTACCACGTTTTTCCCCTGCATGAGAGTCTCCCACTCCCCAAAAAGGGTAGGATTTGAAGACTTTCAACTGCCTGTGATGTGCCAACCGTGAAAGAAACTTCATGCCTGCCCAAGACCTCCATATCAGTTTGCACAATAGCCCTGTATTAGTATCATATTATTTCTGCCATCAGAGAAAAATCTATAAAACTTATGTAATAATAAGCTGGAAAAAAATAGTTTTGCCTTGAGTGGGATTCGAACCCACGTCTCTTGGAAACATGCTAGTTATGTTACATCTATACCATCAATGGCTAACATTTTCTTCAGCTAGTGTGACATATAACCTTTCTGGATTTTTTATTTGATTCACACAGTGGTGCTATCTATCCAGGAATTGACAACTCTGTTGCCTCATAGAGATGGAATTTAATATTTGTCACTCACATTCATAGCATTAAATCAATAATTCAGTAGTAAAGAATCACAGAATATGTCCTGTAGACATGGGACTCATGCAATAATAAGCTGAAAAATATTGGTTTTGTCATGATGCCACTGTGTGAATCAAATAAAAAATCCGGAAAGGTTATATGTCACACTAGTTGAAGGAAAACGTTAACCATTGATGGTATAGTGATAGCATAACTGGCATGTTTCCAGGAGACGTGGGTTCGAATACCACTCATAGCAGAACCAATGTTTTTCAAACTTATTATTACACAAGTTCCATGTCTACAGGACATATTCTGTGATTCTTTACTATTGAATCTGTACACTTTTTAATTTTTACAATAATGTTTCTTACCTTTAATGTGAATGTTGCTGTTGAACTTTATTTACCAACTTGTCACTTCTTGGCAAAATTGAATTGTAAGGATTGGCTGAATGCATGATGAAATTTATTGATTTATGGAGGGTGGGGGGTGGATTGTAACTGTCAAACTACTTTAAACGTTTAATTTCTGGCAAAAATTCCCATTCACTGCAATAATGAAATAACATATACATTATTATTTACACTTTAGGTGAAAAAAATTAATTAGTGGGTATGACAACAGAGCTGGGCATGGTTGCCAATTGGGAAATTTAGTCTTATTTGTGAATCTCTGAGGATAAGTAATACAGTTCTAAGTAGTTTTTGTGGGAATATAGTCATGATCAAAGGAAAACCATTAAACAATAAAGTAAATTTGTGTTCTTATAAGAAAAGTACATATTGATTTTTTGTTAAATAAATCAAAAGCTTTGTTTCCCATTGAAAAAATATCCTAAATTATATTAATACTTTAATTGATGCATTATTCATACCTCGTACTGGGAAGGCAAAGAGAAATCAGTATAAAAATGGGCTTTTAGTGAGTATAAAACTATCTTATTTAAAATGGAAAGGTAATAATAGCAAAAACACTTTTAAAAATCTTATTGCTAATATACAATAGAAGAAAACTAATTTTATAAGGTTTATTGTCACGCCCTTAAAGCTGAAGTGGCATATGCCTTATAAAGCAGTGGTCCACACCTTTCTTTTTTGATCACAAGAACTCCTAGAATATTGATATCATGGACTCCTACCCCACCCTGAAGTGTTTTCTCATATTAGTTTAAATTAATGTTTTAACTTATATTGATTTTAATGACTTATTTATAAAAAAAAAAGTTTAGTTGTAAAATAATGTTCCTTATCTTTATGTGAATTGAACTTTATTTACCATTTTTTCAATTCTTTGGAAAACTGAAAAGGATCAGAAGAATGCATGATGAAATTTAACGATTTCTTTTTCTTTTATTTTTTTTGGAGGTAGGGGGTATAACAGTAAAAAAATTGATCATACAAATGATAAAGTGAAATGGCAACAATGTGAACAACACTTTCAAATAAACAGAAATTCTATCTGAGAAAAATTAAAATGTGTCAAATGGTGTGTTTTTGAAAGCAACCCTGAGTGACAAACTGAATTTGCATATTTATATTAGTTTGTATCAGCACCTAAAACTGTCAGTGCATCTAGGCTGAAATAAAAAGTGTTGCTTAATGTTTCTAAATAGAATTTAAAGAAAAAATAAAAATAAATATTTCTTGTGAACTCTTAGGTGCTTCATAATAGTGTTTTTGTTGACCCTAAGTCTTATTGATTTTTCTCAGATGGCAGTGGTGTCCCTTTGAAAATATTCAGGAGTTGATTTTGAATTTTCTAAACTCTTAAAGCCAGAGTTGATAGCTTAACTGTAATTGAAAAAAAATTTTCACCTAAAGTGTAAATAATGTATATTTAATGCTCTGTAATGATGTAAAGTCTTTTGGAAGATTTTGAACTATGAACCATCATGTTTCATTTTACCTGAAAATAATTGTTCTCAAAGCAAACTTCATGACCTTCACATTTCACCATCAAAAGTCTAGCATAATTACATTGCTTGCAATATTCATTTTCAAGCTTTTCCAACATTAGAGGGAACAATTATAGCTATTTGGTGATTCCGAAAATGCAAAATCATAATATTTCATCAATACTTATCCAACACAAAAAGAATTTTAATTTATCTCTAAAAACAAAGTTGAATATCTACATGCAGGCAGGCAGAGTGTTGGGAAATAAAGTTAAAATATCAGCTCTTTTTATTTTGGAAAATGAGCTAAAAATTAAAGTAGCAATCATTATCTGTGCCTGATCATTTAGAAATGTAATGCTATATTCAAAATGATATTTTTATTTATAAAATCAGAAAGTAATCAATATTTTGTATCTTATTAATTGGTATCATTTTGAATTTGATCTTTTAGAAATGTAATGCTATATTCAAAACGATACTAATTAATAAGATGCAAAATATTGATTACTACCTGAGTTTTTTAATAATGTTCTATAATTGATGTGAAAGAAATTTTTTTATCAAACTATATCTTTACACTGTGAATATTGGATTTTATTCTGTCTTTACAATGTGACTATTAGATTTTAATTAGCACGTAAACAGAATCAGTTAATAAGTTTGCATGAAAAACTCAACTACAGAGCTACTCCACATTCCAATTGAGTTCAAATATTTTTGTAATGCTTGGAAACAAAAACTGTCCCAGTCACTGAGTGATTAACGTGCTTGGTTACTGATCAATGGAATCTGGGTTTGAGCCCTGGGTAAAGTATGGATGTTTCTTTTTAGCTCATTTTCAGAAAAAAAGAGCTAATGTTTTTCCACTTTGTCATCTGTCTGTCCATCTATAGACATCGAACTTTTTTGATTTTAGAAATAAATAAATAAAAGAATTTCTGGGTTGGATAGGTATTGATGAACTATTACAATTCACAATTTTGGAATCTTCATATAGCTATAATTGTGGCCTCTAATGGTTGAAAATTTTGAATATTGCAAGTAATGTGCAAGAATGTTAGAAATTTGAAATTTTGGTTGTGAAATGTGAATATTATGAAGTTTGCATTGGCAACATAATTTTCACCTTTATCCCCTAAAGGGGTGGGAAAATTCAATTTTTGTGTTTTAAGCAAAAATTGCTTGTTTTTAGAGATAAATTGAAAATTCTTTTTGGGTTGGATAGGTATTGATAAACTGTTAGAATTTCTCAAAAGCTTTAATTGTCCCCTCTGACAGTGTAAAATTTCAAAAGTTTAAATGAATATTGCAAACAGTCGATTTAGACTAAAAAAATTATACTTTATTGGTGGAGTGTAATGATTAAGTGGTTACATTGGCAGCAACAATTTGCCCTTTCACCCCCAGGGTAGGTGGGAAAATGCAACTTTTTATTTTGAGAGAGTAATGAAAAATTCCTTTTGAAGTGAATAAGTGCTAACAAAATATGATGATTCGTAGTTTTCAAATCCTCCAAACGGCCATAATGTACCATTGTTAGAAGACACCAATTGTAGAAAATGTGAAACTTGAAGTAATATTCCAAATCATATGTTTATGTTAGAAATTAGAAATTCTGGTGATAGAATGTATCACTGAAGAATTTAATTAAATTGTAATTAATTAAAATTTGACCTGTTGCTCCATATTTTTATAAATTTAGTAATTAATTTTAAAATTTTCAGTAATATTTCAATATAGTAATAATAATCAATTTTATTTTATTACACTGGATTTTAAGAGATAAATGAGATACGTTTTTTCCATTTTATAGGACTAAAGATATATTATTATTATTTACATTTTCCAATCACCCTTTGGTATGAATTACTACTGTTAAAGGGTGCAAAATTCGGAAAATAAAAAACTTCATTTTCTCTGAAAATAAGCATCTCTTATGCACCAGATGTGATATGTTATCTTTCTAGTCTGTAGTGTATTTCTACTGAGGTCTTTCCTTCCTCACAGATTTCTGTGGCATATTAAACTGACAGCCTCCTGTTAAGACCTTTATGACAAGCAGCTGCTTGAAAGGTTATTTATTTTTAAGAAACAAGAAAGGTGATTCTGTATTTCAAACTATGGTTATTGATTTGGGCTGTATTTATTAAGTAAAGGAATGTACAAAGTGTTATTGGCAAGTTTTGTTTTAAAAATTGTTGCTTTTTCAATATCATTATGATATTTTTCAGTGGCTCTATATTTCACTCCCTGTAATCATTTTACAGGTGATGCCAAAGAGAACAAATCGACCTGGTATTAGCACAACCAACAGACCTCCACGCAGCAGGTTTAGACGAGCTTTTCGTGGCACTGTAATATACAGATCTCCAAGGAGGAGCTTCAGGTAGATTGATATGAATCATCTTTTTGTTTCAAGGCTTGTGATAAAAGATTTGCATTTCCTGAAAAAAAAACATTTTTTAGCTGATTTTAAAAATTCATGCTATTGTTTTCATTTTATTGTCTTTAGTCCACATGTAGACATTGAGCTTCTCTGTTTGAAGAGATAAATGAAAAATTATTTTAGGGGGTTGGATAAGTTCTAAGGTAATATTAATTGCAGTTCTGGATCTCCCAATAGTTTTAATATCTACCATTAGAGGATATTGAAGTTGACAAATGGCAAAATTTTAATATTGTTAGTGGTCTATTCATACTAGGAATTTGAGTGGTAAAGTGGCTAAAAAGGGGAATTTTTATGTCCCAGCAGAAATTTGCCTCCTGTTGGCAAGTGTGAAAACTTTGTTGTTGTTTTTTTCGTTTAAAAGAAAATTAAAAAAAAAAACTTTTGATTGGATAAGTAAGTATTGCTGTTTGCATTTTTTTAAAAATTTCCATTAGTTTGAATTTTACTTATGAGAGCTTATTAAAACCAGAAAATACTGAGCTTTATTCTCTTTCAAAATGAGCAGTTCTCTATTCATATCTCCTTGTGAAATGGTATCATCCGTACCTGGATGCTCAAAAGGTGAAGTTCAGTTAATCAAGTTTTCAGGAGAGGCTGAAAGCCCTCTGTATATTCCAACTGTTAAGTGTAGAAACAGTGAATCACATATTATGATAAAATGATCTAATAGACTCGCCAATATAAGAAAAATTATTTATTATGGTAAATGCTGGTGATACACCTAGGGGCTCACCCTTATTTTCCATTCTCAGGCCTAACAGAGACAAGGAACTAGCCTAAGGATCACAGCATGTTACATTCACTGAAGAGCCAAAACATTATGACCACCTGCCTAATATGATGTTGGTCCTCCACATGCCACCAAAACAGCTCTTAACTGGTGAGGCATGGACAGTACAAGATTTCTAAAGATGTCTTGGGGTATCTGATATCAACATACAGAACATCCGAATTGCATTCATGCACAATGGATATACCATTGCCATGAAAGGATGTACCTGGTCTGCAATGATGTTTAGGTAGGTGATAGACATCATAGTTTCCTGAACATGAATGACTGCACCCAGCCTTTCCCATCAGAACATTGCCCAAAGCATTATACTTCCTCCACCAGCTTCTTTTTGCCCCATGGTATATCCTGGTGCCAACACTTCCCCAGGTAAACAACGCACACGTATCCGGCAGTGCACATGGTGCAACAGGAAACAAGATTCATCGGACCAGACAACCTTCTTCCAATCATTCAAGGTCCAGTTTTGATTCTCGCGTGCCCATTGTAGGTGCTTTCGATGATGAACTGAGGTTCACATGGGCATTCGGAGTGGCCTGTGCTATGCAGCCCCATTTTCTGCAGGGTTCAATGTTCTGTATGTTGTGACACGTTACTCCCATCGTCAGCATTCAAATTAAGGGCGAGTTGCACCACAGTATCCCTTCTGTTGGCTTGTACCATACAGGGTAGACTTTAGCTCACATCTAGCATCGATGAGTTGTGGTCGACCCACACTTTGCCAACGGTTTGTGGTTTTGCCCTCCTCAGACAACTTTTGAAGGTATTAACCAAGGCTGACTGTGAGCACCCCACAAGCCTTGCTGTCTTGGAAATGCTCTGACCAGTCATCTGGCTATTACAATAATTGGCATTTGTCAAACTCACTTAAGTCCACTGCCTTTCCCGTCTGAAGAGCAAGAATAACACTGATTAGCAGAGCTCAGTATCAGGTGTTATTTACACCATTTCATGACCTTCACATGCACTGTCGTTTACATGCAGTTGCTTTAATTTACATAAAGATGCACTGGTCATAATGTTTTGACTTTTCAGTTTTGCAATGTGGCCTGTCCTACACCAGTGAAGACGGATGGACATAGAATACAACGAAAGCTCCTGATATAGCAGTTAACAAGCTCTGTTACCTAGGGGACCACCCACAAACTGAGGAAAGTGTATAACTTAAAATAACTTTAATATAATATCTTGTACAGAAGAAAACACCCAAAATTAACCAAGAAAATATACAGACAACAGAAAAGACATTCATTGATTTATGAAAATTAGGATTTTTGAAAAAAAAACGTTTGCTTTAAACACAAGTAAAGAACAAGAATTGATAATTTTGAGAAAATTGAACACAAGAAAAAACGAAAAAGATTCAGAACACCTGAAATAGTAGTTATCACTTAGATTATAACATAATCCTGAGAAGAAAAAATAAAATTGAAAGCATCAAAATAATTAAATTATTTTGAAACAAGGTGAATATTGGACTTTAGTCACTTCAGAAATCAAAAAACATTTTTTGTAAAGGCAATATCAAAAAATTCTTAAACCAATAATGAATTAAGCAATCAAAAA
The DNA here is from genome assembly GCA_038380435.1 of Ryuthela nishihirai. NCBI lineage: Eukaryota > Metazoa > Arthropoda > Arachnida > Araneae > Heptathelidae > Ryuthela > Ryuthela nishihirai. The sequence continues at coordinate 220,727 of JAWZYU010000038.1, forward strand.
CTTTCTTGTGAGATTCAACAAAATCTGAAGGCAAATGCAACATTCTCAAACAGAAAAGTGAAAATAACATTAAGTTTAGAAAGTGTCTTGCATAAACTGAAGATATTGTTTTGCAAAAAAAAAAATGTGGCTACTTGGTAAAATATTCTAACCTTTTCCCATTTTCCATCTACTATGTTCCTCATTTTCTCTTACTCTCTTTGTTCAATAGGAATAGGGGGCCCTACAAGTTCAATATTATCTGACAGGTTGTGGTGAACTTAAAACTCCTCAACAGAAAGAGAATTATCCTCTTTTTGTAGCTCTGCTAGACCACATAGTGCTATCTATCTGAGAGGAAATTTTTAGAACTTGAATGGACTGTTCTATTGCATCCACCCTATTCACCAGATCTTGTTCCTTCTGGGTTGGGTTGTTTGCCCTCTGAGTGGCACTTTTTTGCACACTGTGGGCTAAATGGGGGAGGTTGGGAATGGCCAGGTTGGGGGAGGGGACCCACTGGAACAGCTGTTGGGAGACTGATGGTAGCCTCCCATCAAGGCCATCCAACATGTTCTTTACACAGGGTATGGCCCTCCTGCACATGGGACCACAGCTTAGCATCCCATCCAAGCCCATCGGTGTCCCTTACTGATCATGGGCAGGGCGGAGAATTTTGCGAAGATAAATCTCGATGCTGACTCAGCTGGTACTCAAACCTGGGAACTGCAGATTACGAGCCTGGCGCTCTACCGACTGAGCCACCCCGCCCCATTGTTCTTTCTGATTTTTGCACCCATCATCATCATCCTCAAGCAGCCATGGGCTACGGAGGTCCAACCAGACTGTGCAATTTAGTTCTCCAAGCAAGTCTGTCATATTTTGCACCCACTCCTTACAAAATCATTTCAGTGGGCAGTGATTACAGAATGGTGATGATGTCGATTGTGCCCTCGTCAAGTTTTTTCGTAGCAAACGCCAAAGTTCTATGCTCAAGGAATCACCCAGCTGCCACAGAGATGGAAAAAGGTCATTGAAATTGATGATGAATAACTCATCAATTGAAATGTAATAATGTTTTGAATGAAGGAAATAAAAAAAAAAAATTATTTATAAATTAACCTAAAACAAATAATCCACATTCAACAAAACGTTTTGTTGTTTGCAAAATCCCTAAAGTGACCTGTAACATGCTTTTTATGTACTGTATTTTTCAGATTAAATGCTCTTTCTATTCACAACATGACCTATTTATTTTCATTAGCTGCTTCATAAAGTTATATTTTTTTAATCCATGGCACACAGAATATATTATTTATGTGGGCTTATAATTATATATTTAGTGATTATAATTTTGGCCATAAATTCTGTTCATACAAAAAATTGCAAGAACTCTACTGTTCATGCAGCCTTAAATAGAGCCATATCAATAATGTATTGCTTCAGAAGCCTCGGTAAAGTAATTCATCTTCCAACTGGCCATAAATGCAGGATATTCAATCTTATACATCAATAAAATTCACAAGCACCTTATGGAAACTCATTAAGAAAATAGATAAACTGGTTAAACAATCCAGCCCTTGGCAAAATCTCATTCTCAAAGATAACCTTCAACCTGAAGCTTTAACAAATAATTTCAGACTTCTTTCTGCAAAGCCTGGACACCCTAGAGCACGCTACTTTCAAAGAAAATAAAAACCAAAAAAAGCAAATATGGAATACAGTGAAATAATCAACAAAAAATTTCTCTCTCAGAACTTGAAGCAGCCATAAAAAATCTGCCAAATCTACTGTAGGACCAGACAATATTTCCAACAAAATCATAAAAATATTTCCTAATAAGGCTAAAGAACACCTAAAAGTTATCAACTTCTACTGGAGAAACAACTCGATCCCTGACTCATGGCAAGAAGCATACATAATACCCCTCCTTTAACCAAAAAAAAAAACTCAATACAGTTGAAGGATATAGGCCTATATCACTAGCTTCCTCACTTTTAAAACTTGCTGAGAAAAGGTCAAGGAAATAGTCAAAGTAAGATTGGAATGGCTGTTAGAGGGGAAAAAAATATTACTAAACAACCAAACTGAATTTTGCAGAAAACACTGTACTGCAAATAGTATCCTAGACTTCAAAGCACAATCTAGTATTGCTGTAGGGCATCCCATGGCAATACTATTTTTGAACCTTAAGGGGACATTCGATTCAGTTTGGTGTGCAGGACTGTTCCACAAGCTTAACCCATTTCTTCCCAAGTGTTGCGTACACGCAACACTGGGAAGAAATGGGTTAACCCTACCTGAGTCCTGCTTGAAAAACTGATTTGAATCCAGAAGCCCAGCTATTTTTACCTATGATCAGCCAAAAAAAACTTAAGTTTAGAATTTTTTTGCCAAATGGCTATTGAAATTAATTGTGGCATATTATAGGCCAAAATAATGGGCATTTAATTCTGGATTTTCTGGAAATAAAATATTTGGCAAAAAAGACGATTAGTTTTAATAGGGCTTTTATATAAGCATGTAGTAAAAAAATACATCTGGCAATGCAAATAAAAATTTATTTTAAAAAAAATTAATAGATGCAAATCATTATAATGCACATGAATAAAAATATTCCGTTTTTTAAAAATAGTGTTTTTTTTTTTAATTTTCAAGTTTTTCTTGAAAATTAAGAAAAAAATATGTTGCTAATAGTTTTTTCAATAGTGTTATATCAAACTTGTGAGTTTAAATCAGGTGGCTTCTTCAATACAGAGTAACATTAACAAACAATCGGCAATACTGTATAGCACTTTTAAAATATGGCAATCAGTAAATAACAATCACAGAGTTACCAGTTGATTTTTTAATATCTATAAATCAATAAATGTTTAGTGGAAAAAAATTTTGCCGACCTACAGAATTCGAACCTGCATCTCTCCAGAAACATGCCAGAGTATTATACTATTGAATTTTTTGCATTTAATATGACTTTTCACTCTTTCCATGAATACAGCCACTTAGTGTTTAATTTTGTCAAGCTAATTAATATGTCCCATTATAGCATGAATGCCTACTTCCTTCTCAATCTGCCTCAGCTAATATCACAGGAAGAGTAAAAAGTCATATTAAGTGCAAAAAAGAGAGCTGACATTAGTTCAATGGTAGAATACTCTGGCATGTTTCTGGAGAGATGTGGGTTCAAATCACCATACGTCAGTGAAATTTTTTCCACGAAACATTTATCGATTTAGAGACATTAAAAGGTCAATAGTTAACTCTATGATTGTTATTTATTGTTTAAATCATTAATAATGCAAATAGCATAAAGTGACTTCATTATTTCCAGCGTTGTGCAATAAAAAAGGAAATAGATGGCACCAGGTGTAGGTGCCGAAATCATGGGAAGAGTGAAAAGTCATTAAATGGAAAAAAGACTGAGCTGACATTAGTTCAATGGTAGAATACTCGGCATGTTACTGGAGAGATGTGGGTTGAATCCCATACATTGGTGAAATTTTTTCCACAAAACATTTATTGATTGGCAATCAGATGACTTTATCAAATTATTTATATTGTAGTTTAATAAAATATGTATCAAATGAAAATGGAAAATATAATTTTTCAAGCTTGAATTGTGTATTTTAAAAGATATATGTAGCAAAATTTTCAAATAGTAATTTCTATTTTAAAAAAAAAAATTTTTTTGTTGTACAAAAATATCTATGTTCATCTTCGGTCTCTCATTTTGGATTCTCTCAGTATCTATGTTCTTTGGGGACCTTGGAAGGATTAGACTCATTGGTTTAGAAGGAATATCTTACATTTCGTAGAGAATTTGATTACTAAAAGAATAATTAAAGTCTAACTCAGAAACACCTACTCCTCACTCTCATACCACTAAACAGTGTTTGCTTCAGGTATAGGGTTATTTCAGGTATATGGTTATTCAGGTATATGTATTATTCAGGTTCTGCTGTATATGCTCCCTATTATTTGATTTCTATTTGGCTGACCTAGGAAATGAAATAAGAAAAACCATACTACTATTTCTAATTTGCAGATGACATCTGTATATGGCTCTAAGGAGCATAATTTTGTAATATCACCCAGCTGTATCAGCATTAAGATTTATCTCCACAAAATTCCCTGTCCATGGTCAGTAGGGGACACCGATGGGCTTGGAAAGGCCGCCGTCTGTCGGATGGGACGTTAAGCCATGGCCCCGTGTGCAGGAGAGCCATACTCTGTGCACGTTAAAGAACATGCTGGATGGCCTTGACGGGAGACTACCATCTGTCTCCTAACAGCTGTTCCAGTGGGTCCCCTCCCCCAACCTTCTCTGAGCCTTCAGGGTCCATGTGACCTGGCCATTTAGCCCATGGTGTGCAAAAAAGTGCCACTCATAGGTAAAACAACCCAACTCTATAATATCAAAGAAAAATTTTATAAATGCATGGACATAATAGCACATTACTGCAACTGATGGGGCTTACTTATAGTCAAAAAAAAAATCCATACTCCTCATCTGAATCAAAGAAAACCTTATATGGGATATCAGTATTGGTGAAAAAAATGTCCATGTTGAACATCCCAGATAGGTATCATTTTCAACAAAAAACTCAATGGGAAGAAACAAATAGAAGTTCTATATGAAAGCAGCAAAGAAATTCTGAACCCAGTAATAAATAGGCAGTTTGACATCGATTTCAATTTTAGAGGAAAAATTGTCTGAGCCGGGTGGGATATGAACCCACGACCTCCTTATAACATGTCAGGTGCTCTGGACCACTGAGCTACTGGCCGCTGATCAAGATCTCCTCTAATTAATGCTATGAACATTCCCTTTATGTCACATATAGACGTTATTTCAGGTAATTTTTAGCCCTAGCGGCTTTTTATTTGCCAATAGATGGAAAGCATGTCTTACAAGTATGCTAATGATGATAAATATTGAGATAAACTCGGATAAACTCGACAGTTCAACATCCAGTAATAAATAGGCACATTATTACTGGATGTTGAACCGTCGAGTTTATCTGAGTTTATCTCAATATTTATTATCATTAGCGTACTTGAAATTCTGAACTTTCACTGCATTAGTGGAGTTAAAAAAGAGCCCCCTCAAAAATAAATCTTCCTCTACAGAACTCTTTCAAGGTCTAAAACAGACTACTGCAGCATTGTACAAATAACTAATAACAGCCACTAAATAATATTCAAAGTAGAGCACTGAGGATCTGCCAAAGCCAGCTCCCCACTATTCCCATTTCATTGTTGTTAGTCACAGCAGGCATAGAACCTCTAGTTTTAGAATCAATTATCTGCTCATACAAAATCTATGCAGACTAGTACTTATGCATGAAAGCCATACTCTTCCAGAAAATCAGCAAAACTACAGTTCAAGTCTCCTCTATAAAAATTATCAGGCATCAGCCTGTGATGAAGAAATTGACAAACTCTCAATAAACAAAGCATTCAATTAAATTCCTACCTACTTGGAATTGGAAATCCCAAGTAATTTAAGTAAAAAAATTTTGTTGTGTGAGCTTAAATTGCATAAAATGTTCAAAAGTAAATTGTAAAAATGCAAAATGGAATAATAAATTGAAATTAACCCCCTCCCCCCTAATAGAAATTGGCAAGCAAATCTTATTTTCAAAAAAGAGTAGAAGCCCTATAAATAAAAATAATTTAGAAGCCATCATACAGGAAGAAAACTGATATCTGCTTTTTTAACAGATGGATATAAAAAACCAAATATTCAGAAAACTACTGCAACTTTCTACTCTCCTACCATTCAGGAACAGAAACTTATACTGTTAGAAAATAACAAGCATAGTGAAAGTAGAACTACAGTACGGTGCGAATTAGTTGGGACAAGCGAAGGAACGCTAAGTCCCTTCCGCTGCAGAGTCTAAACTTGCATGTGCAGCTTCCGGGCCACAAACGCTTCACCCCATTGAAGGAATGATGGACAGCAAAAAGTACATAGGCGTTCTGGAGGCGAAAATGGTCCCAACACTGCAGAAGCTGTTTCCTAATGGTGATGGGGTATTTCAACAGGATATGGCTCCATGCCACAATTCTAAGCTTGCTAAGAGCTTTACCCAGCAACATTTGAAGGTATTGGAGTGGCCAGGAAATTCACCCGATCTAAATCCCCATTGAAAATTTGTGGGCCATTATTAAAGTGCGCATATCTAAGATGGATTGCACAACAAAAACCAAAAAGATAGAAAGTGTCATGAAAGTGTGGTACCACGACCCTGAACCTGGTACCACTACCAGGTACCATTGGTAGTAGTTGAGTGGAACCCACAAGAAAGTTGAGTGGAACCACACTACTTCTTCTTGAAAGGTTTTTCGTTCTTCTACCTGGTACCACTACCAGGTACCATTGGTAGTAGTTGAGTGGAACCCACAGGAAAGTTGAGTGGAACCACACTACTTCTTCTTCTTGAAAGGTTCTACGTTCTTCTTCTTGAAAGGTTTTTCTTTCGGAGCAATATCTGTGCGCTCTGATGTAGTGGGGCGTAATACTGACTTTTTTATATTTCGTGGGGTGCACTGAATCTGCTGGAATGTAATTAGGTACATAGGTAGGCTTACTATGTACAGTAGTTTTGCAGAAATACGGTTTTCGACCATATCTCAAAGCTTGTGACTTCTCCAGTGTCATGGGCTGCTACTACCAATGATCTACTACCAATGGTACCCACGACCTGAAGTGAAGGAGATGTGTGGAAAGCTAGTGGCATCAATGGTTGAGAGGGTGAAAGAAGTAATTAAAGCTAATGGAGGTCACATTCACTATTAAACAAATAAATATTTTAGTTGTGTCTTTGTTACTCCATTTTCCTATTGTCCCAACTAATTTGCACAGTACTGTATATACTATCCTAGAAAGTGTCCAAAACTGCAAAAAATTTAAACTGGTTAATACATATATAGTTTTTCAGAGAGCAAACCATAAGTACATATTGGATACAGCTACCCAAATTTTAAAAGAAATCCATCTACAAACATCAGATAATTAAAAAAATTCTTTCTGCACTGCCCCCCCCCCCACACATAATGGCATCTGTGAAAAAAATTTGCTGATAAGCTTGCCAAAGAAGTACTACAGCTAGGAATTTCCACTCAACTACTAGATACCTGCTTATCTTTTCAAGAAGAAAATGGAAAATATAGGATAACAGAATTCTCATCCTACTACGATAAAGCCATTTTAATGACAGAAAACGGGGAAATAGGAAAAATATTCTCCTATATCTCCAGAGTGTGAATGTCAAAAGTAGTCAGCTGTACATTGAATAAAAGCTTGTGATGCATGGAGTGTCATAGGCTATGAAAAATCGACCCCCTAAAAAAGGGGAAATATGAAAACAATTGTTCCCCTATATCTCCTGAAATCGAGTGCGTAAAGTAAGAAGCTATGCATCAATTGAAAGTTTGTGAAGCAGAGTGTGTCATAGGCTATTAAAAATTGATCCCCCCATGTTTTCTTACCTCCCCCTAAAAAATGGGAAATATGAAAATCATTCTACTGTATCTTCCAAACACAAGGGCCTACAGTTACATGTCAAATGAAAGCTCATATAATGACCATCTTAAACTATTTCGAATTTTCCTCTCCCTAATAAAATGGGAGGTGGTGGATTTTCACGAGGTTAGACCTTTAATGAGTCATATCTCAAAGCTTGTGACTTCTCCAGTGTCATGGGCTGCTACTTCAAATATGATTCCAAAAAGGAGGAAAAATGTGTTAGATGTTTGAGTCATGTATCAAATGAAAGCTTTTGAAAGTAGGTGTCGTTAGTGACAAAGAAAAAAAGTATAAATAAATAAAAAAAATTTAACAATTTAATTCCACGATAGTGCTGTGATACAGTTGAAAAAACCTTTTGCTGTTAGTTACTTTCCAAGTTTGGAGGAGTGCTTTACAATAACCACTGACCTTAGCAGGGCATACTTAGAAAACACCCTTATACCATAAAATTACCTTATAGTATACATACTAACTCTAAATTAAATCTTTACGATCAAAAACCAACTAGAGTTACAAAAATTGAGTGAACATATTTACCATTTTTCTTATCGCTGGTACAATTGCATTGACAGCTGCTACCACTTTGCTGTTGTTGGTGATTTTAAGTGCTACCAGCCCTTATCAGTTCTCTTGATGTTCTGCACCTATGAGATGAACTTTGAATAATTCACTGCCTTTCACATTCAAGTCCAACCTCCGTAACACTGATGCTTGAACTTTCATTTGTGATACACCAACCACTATTAACGTTAGATGTTCCTGGCTATGTCAGTTCATTCTTGGTGCTAGCTATTACTTCAGCTATGCATTTTAATACGACCTGTATCAGTATGAGCACAGACTAACGGGAGAAGATGTTATCGGTTCACAAATCAGATGACTTAAGGCAATTAGCACTGCCCTCCCCCACTTGGTAAAGGTCTTTAGCAACTCACTACTGGAGTTCACAAAACGCCACTACTGGCTTTCAAAGAAGGTAACACAACTGCTTATGAAAACCTTTAAAAAACATTTAAAAACGAGAACCAGCCTTGATGGCTCACGTTATGCGTTTCGCCACTATTCACATACGTGGCATCTTCAGGCATGTAAGATGGTAACTGTGACGATGTTGATTTAAATAGTCGCTTCCCATCCAGATCCAGCCAACCGCAGTGATTAGTTATGCATACGCATTCTCGACGACTGTTGCAATAGGAGATTCCACACAGAAGGAAGGGATGGAATCTCCGTATTGCACAAATCGTTGAGGTGTTTATGAATTAATGTTGTCTCGCCGTATTGTGGTTGAAACTTTGTTTTTGGAGCTATACAGGGTTTGAAATCAATTTCATCTGTTTTGGATGTTATATTCTACTATTGTTTTTGCTAATGCTGTAGTCGGATTCCAGAAGTACAGAACCAGAAGTTAGAAGCAAATATCAGATACTTCAGAAGCAACAATAAAAAAAGCTGCATCATCATCTTTTGCCACTCTGAAGCTCGCAACAGCTTGCCTTTTCCAATTCACTTCTTTTATCTTCTCCTAACTCTTACCTTTTCCTTGCCTGGAACTTATTTTATTACTATTTATTTACTTCATTATAAAGAAAAATATTTTTTTCACTTTGAACAGGAAGGGGGTTTAAACAGACTTAAACTTTTCTCTAAACACAGATCTAACTCTAAATATAAAATAGCAACATCCCTCCACAACCAATAATAGAACCTAATCTTTGAATAGTTTCTCAAATAAATATACTATTTCATGCCCTTATGTGAATAAAAATTTTATAAGCTCAATCAAAAATGCAGAAATGTCTTTTAAATACAATGTACCCATTACTATATCTCTCACACTATAACAAAATTTGCCCATAATGTCAGAGATCAAATATCTAATTCAGGAGTAATTGTATCAAAAATGAAGACCCTACAGCAGAGGTTACAACTCCAGCCCTAATAAAAGTCAAAAATATATGTATTTTTTACATTTGACTCTACTAAAATGAATGGTGTTTTAATGAGATGAAAGACTAAAATTTGAATGACATCACACAACTTGCTACAATACAAACTATATATTAATATTGAATTTTTTTCTTATTCTTTATATACAATGAAAGCACAATTTATGCCACCCATCCGCAAACCTGCCCTACTCCACCACAATAATGTGGCCAGCCAAAACCCCTTGCAGTTTATAAATGCTTCAGATACCTATCCGCAGTATTGTATACTTGTGACTGTTATGGTGGGTAAACATGGAGGCCTGAGCGAGTTAAATCATGGGCAGATAGTCGATGCAAGGAAGATGGGTACTCCATATCCATCTGCTACTGCAGAACATCTGGGATTTCTGCATGCAACTGTTGCAAGTGTGTACCAGGACTACAACAAAACTGACAAAATCTGCAGTCACCAGGGAAAATGTGGCCATAACTATGCCATTGATGTTCAGACAACCCAATCGACCTGCACAGTTATGTCACGTGAGTTGATGTCGTAAATTCAGTTTAAGTTACTGTATACTAAAGAACACTATTTCAAAAACAGTGTAAAGGTAAATTGGAAAAAAAAATTCATATTCCACAAAGTACTTGAAGAATAAGAAATAAAAAAAATTAATAATTCGTGCCTCATTATTCACAGGCCATTTGAAAAATCTGTGAGCCACGGGTTGCCCATGACTGATTTAAATGGACCAACAAATAATCACTTTTGCCTCTCCTCCTGATGACACGCCTAACATTGAGGAATTTTAACATCTAATGTTTATGGTGTACTTCTATGTTCTAAAGAATTTGGTATGTCATTTTTAATTGTCCCCACATGATGTTTATTGCAACTTACTAAAGTGTTCTTGGGTCAAGGAGGCTGCTGGAATGCAATGGCGATTAACCTCAAATTCATATAACACTGCCTATATCATGTTGTTGAAGGTACTTGCACTTGGACCATTTTCTTATCACTCTCTGTGATACTGCAGAAATTTGTAATCTTACCAGCATTGAGGACATCCTTCACCTCGGATGGTTACCTGCCCAGTCTTTCTGTGGACTCACTGGCATCTGCAAAAAGTGTTAAATAACCTTACCAGTGACAAGAACTTATCATCATCTAATAATGTACTCAACTTGTTCGTTGAGCTTTGAATGCTCTTTCCACCAATCTAACATTTTATTACACTTTCATATTATGCATAGCCTAATTTATGATTCAGGTTTAGCATAGCACATGGGCATCATGGCATCCAAGGGACTGTGTTGCAAACCACTGCTCTATCTATATTTTGAAACAAATAAGTGTACACAGTAGTATGAACATTACAACCAAACTTATGTATATAAATTGTTGGTTACAACATAATTTTTTTAAGACCATATTAAAATTAGAAAGCGAAAGTAGTTTTAGGTACAAGTAATATTGCTAAATATTTTACTTTGTGACAAAGTTCAATCTGTTGTATTTTATCAATTTATAGGAGTTGAGGAGATATTCTGCAGTCTAAGACCTATTTGAACATATGATGTAAACATTGCAGCAGTTCTTCAGCAAAACCGGAAGAAATAAAGTTGACCAACTTCTGTTTCTTGTCACATTGATTATATTGTAATAAGAGTGCTGTTATTACATTTAGGTTCATAATCTTTTCCACTAAAGTGTTCTGCTGTGATATGGAGTCTTAAGTTTTAAATATAGTATGTTTGCTAAGTATTGCACTTTGCTTTAAGCTATGTTTCACTCTAAAACCTTTCAGTTCCCTTTGGCAGGATAGACACGAATTGTATTTATGTAGATCTTGCACGTTTTTTTATGTAATTGTTCTAGAAAATGGTGGTGTGACTGCTGGTACACTTAATATAGATGCGGTGTATCAGTAAGTGCATATCTGCATTCAGTGAATGCAAGCCAGTAAAAGTGAATTGTACATAATTAGTAGAAAATATTTCATTTTTGTTTTTTAGTTTTTTGCTTTAGGCTTTAGATAGGTAACTATTTTATACAAGTATGTACCAGCAGCTAGCTTTTGAAATGAAATGGAATTTTCATGTTTTGGACAAAAAAGATTAAATAATTATTAGTAATTCTAGATGCATTATCTTTTCCCAAATACTTTTGTTTTTCTTCTATGATTGGTTAGCTAGAATAGATCTGACTGTTAATATAACTCTGCATTTAGCATATTGTGGCAGTTTTCTATGGTTATGGTATTGAAACTTAAGATATGTACGCAGGATCACTTGTTCCTTAGTGTAGCTCTTTTTTCCAGATATACTGGTATATATATATGTATATATATATATTTCACATATATGCAGGGCTCAAAAATTAGGCAAAATGCAGATTTCAAATTGTCTTTTTTATGTAATATTGACCTAATTCATTTTTGTCTAAAATAATTTTTTCTGTTTCACTATTTCTGAAATTCAATTTGTTTACATAAAAGTATGATTTAAAATTATATAATTTTTGAACATATTAATTATTTTTAAATGAAACTAATTATGAACTGATTGAAATTAATCTACTTTAACTATGGCACATATGCCAGTGTTGTTTTCTGTCAATGACTTGCTACCCTCACATGTTACCTTTATGTCAGTTTGTGGTGATAGGATCCTGTCACATATATGGCATGTAGATTTAAGTACTTTGTTTAAAGTATTACGTAATTCAATTATCAACACTTAATTATCATTTGTTTTAATAAATTAAATGCCATTGAGAACAACTCTGCTTTGTTAATGATTGATTAATTCTGTTAAAACATTTAAGCATTGCATTCAACCTTAAATTTGAATGTCTTCTACTAATTTTCCTTTGATAAAGTTTTGTACTTTTTACACATACTTTTGAAACTTGCACTTACTGTTACAGGTGATTTAGGTGTTGATTGAAATTATTTCGTACACTCCTGTATTGTCATTAATTAAAAAAAATTAAGTATTAAAATACTATTATACATAAGGTATTTTTTTTTAGAATACTTAAGATGAAGTTGTAACATTTCCACTGAAAGGTTGTTTGAAAGAAAAAACTCAAGTTTGACATTAATATTTAGTCAAATGTCTTCAGTTTATGTATTATATAAGCAGAAGAGCAGTGATGTAAATAACTTTAGTAATAAACTGCCAAGTTTTTTTAGTAATCATTTTGTATATAATTAAACTTGGAAGTATCTAGTACATATAGTTTTGGATGTTACTGTTTATTGTTTGCAATCACTTACATGCGTTTTGTTTTCCTTATTTGCATTTTTTTTTTCTTTACGAGTTGCGTTGTCTTATCCATGATTTGTACCATTTCTCCTCTAAAGGATTGTTAAATCCAGCTAACATTCACTCTTTTTGGATGTTTATGGTTATAACTTCTCATTTCAATCAAAAAAAAGCACATAAGTGATTCTTAGTGTGCAGTTCTTCAATAAACCTCTATGATAAGTCCTACCAATACTCATTAAACTGTGGCTCTGTGTGCAGGAAAGCCTGCCCTGTGCACATTAAAGAATGCACTGAAACTTGATAGGGTGATTCCATTTGTAATGTAGCAGATGTCACTGAGTCTCTTTTTTCCTTCCCAATAGCTGGGGCTGGGTTCAGTTTGGTAGCATACCATGTTTGAGATCTGATGTTCCCAGTTTCAAGTCCCTGCTATGTTGAGATTTCTACACTAATTTTCACAGTTCTCTCAGTGAGAAAGGGAATACTGATGGGTTTGGAAAGAGCTGCTGTATTTGAATGAGACATTGAATCATGACCCTGTGTGCAGGAGAGCTATACCATGCATATTAAAGAACAAGAGTCTTCCATGTCTCCTAGCAGATATCCAGTGGATCCTTTTTCTACTTCGTGGATCAGAGTTATTGGGTTCTTCGTAACCTGAACATTTTCCCCATTGTGCACATAAAAGGCTCAGAAATAAAACAGCCCAATTCCTCACCCTGTATCTGAGTCCTTGGGATCCTTATAGCCTGGCCATTTAACCCAACCCAATTCCTCACCCTATATCTGAGTCTTTGGGATCCTTATAGCCTGGCCATTTAACCCATTGTGTTCATGAAAGCACCACTTTTAAACAAGATGAACAGCCAAAGATGAAAATTCTATTAAAAAAACAGTTTAGCTGGATTTCTTGTCTGCTTTAGATGAAAAGTACTAGTTGTTGCCACACCTATATTTTCTTAATTGTACAGTACTGTACCCATTGTCTTGTAATGTTTAAGCAGTGTTCGTTCATTCGTGAATTTTGTTGTATATTTGTCATTGTATTTTATTTCTATTTACTATTGTAATATTTTGGATGATGGTAATATAACAGTAGAATTTAATGCAGGAACAAATTCGTTGAATAATCTCTTCGCTTAATATCTTGCTATTAAAAATGATAACTAAGAGATTGTACCACACATGAAATTGCTCTAAATGTCTCTCTACAGTATAAATTACTGATCTCTGACTGCAAACACACATATATAAACATCAGATGTTTAATTATGATATAATGGGATTTTATTCTCTTTACATTATCTCAATTTTGTTTACTCTTTTGCTAGTAAATATTTGCAAAAGTATTTTCATGAAATTACATTTTTACTGTATGCAAAGACCATTTTTTGCAAATTTGATTTATCGACATTCTGTTTGATATTGTTAACTAACATAATTACCCTTATAATATCCCATCGCTTCCAACCATACCCCTGCCAATTATTACAATGTCTAACCATTACCCATATACAAAAATTGTTACCAAAGCATTTTGTTGACATTAGAGGTATACATGCTAGTAAAAAATGGAATGAATCCCTAAAAAAATCGTTAATTACTCATAAGCTATATATCAAGGAACAATTTTTAAGTTAGCTGTTGTTTCACTAACGTAAAATTATTCTTCACTTTACAGGTTGTGACTTATTAATGATTTATGACTTATTAGTTTTTGATATTCTGATGTGCAAACTGTAAAATTACCAAATGACATAGCAATATGTTTCCCTCATTGGATTTCTTCACAGTTCTTGTTAGCAAAGATCTTGATCAGTACTGGTAGCTCAGTAGTAGAGCACCTGATATGTTATCAAGAGGTCATGGTTTGTATACAACCCTGTTAAAGAAAATTTTTCCATTAAAGTTGTTCCCTAAAATGCTTTTGTGAGCTTCTGCTAAGAATCCTTTATTTTTGGTGTTTACATAGTAAACTTAGTGTCAACTCCACCACTTACACTGGAAATAAGCTATTGTTTTATATACTTAGGCACATTATTTTAAACAAAAGCCAAAGTGATTTACTTCTTTCATAAAGAGGACAGATATGTCAGTAGCATATAGTAATTATGATGTGACATTTGCAGGTTCTGAAATGATCTTGAAGATGACATCTGCTCCCTGAGCAACAGAATAGTGTTAAGAAAAATTAAATCAAAGCTACTCGATTATGTTTTTGAAATGGCCAGAATTTTTTTTTATGGGTCAGTGGTGAAGACAAAAAACAATTCTGTATACTTAACATGCTTCATATTTTTCACTCATTAATTTTTTGTTTTTGCAAGAAATCCTTACTCTTTGCTGTTAAGAAAACATGCTCGATATTTTTGTGAGATGCTATTATTAGTTCTTCTTCCCCAGTCTTGCTATGAACTGTGTAGCCTGTCCATTTAGCTCATGGTGATACTAATAGATAAAACAACCCAGCATCTCCAATACACATCTCGGCATATATTCTATAATTACTTTTTTTAGTGATAGATGCATATATAAAATCTGCTTGACCAACATTATGAAACACAGTGTGTATCATGCAGTTCCTCAATTCTCACTGCCAAATGAATTTGAAAACGTGGCCTAGTTTATAAGATATTTAGCAATTAAGACATATTTCATAAATACAATTTCGTGTATTGTTAATAACATTTAGAGATATAAAGTGAAATAGCCGGATTATGTATTCGAAACATGCTAATTAAAATGCAAAACATTGATTTTTAATATGTTTTTGCATACATTGATATTAGATAACTTGTATTTCAGAATGAAACTAACACATCCATATAATTGTTTAAAAAAAAATTCTTAAATGAGTTTTGTGCATTCATTTTTATCAAGCCATGGTCTGAGTTGCTCAAAGTAAATATTTAATATTGGCTTACAGTATTAAATATTTTTGTCTTATATATGTAGAGAATTGTATATTCAGGTGTAGATTGAATTTTGTATAGGGCAGATGTATATTGAACTTTTCATTGTATAAGAAAGGCAGCTGGTGCAGCTTCCTACAGGGCACTCGCCAGACAACAAATTATATATGAACCGGCAGACCACATTGCATATGTAAAAAGTAAACTTTGAAAATGCTGATACTTAGCAAATATAAATGGTTTTAAGATTAGAAAAGGGATGCAAATAGAATATAATCATTAATTAGATCGTTTTTCAGCAGCTAAAAGTTTAATTGAAATGTATTATAACACAATAGAATTTGAAATCAGATACTCTTGGAAGTGATAAAACAATGTTGAGGGCCGGATATTCCCATGCGATGTAGTTGCATGTTCCTGGTGTAAAGTAATATAGTATGTTGCTCATCATTGCATTGACTGCATTGTCAAAATGTATTTGACATATTTCTACCTTTCATTATGACTTATAAAAGTACTTAATATTTTGGGTATTTCTGGCTGAAATATTTTAATGTTTATGATCATATTTTATTACAATACAAGCAATACGCCAATGGTTTTATGATACAGTAGTTATCAGAACAGTAAGATATACAGTATGTAAATCTTTCCCCAACATCAGTTTTAAGTAATATACTATATATAACCAAAAATTATTAGAACACTTTCATGTTATGTAAATGGAAAGCTGCTTTCAAACACTCCAACTCTAAAAATAGCCTTTTACAGAAAAATGTCACTTGAGATATATTAAAAGTCTTAACTGAATTTATCCAAATCTCAATTTCTAACAATATTCGTTTAAATTTAGGAGATTAAAGATAAAATAATCTATGAACACTGTAGGTGCTAAACTAGTCGCTTGGTGTTGGGGAAAAAACAATCAGCTTATTGACAACTAATGGAGTAATTGATAGTCGCATATCGGTGCGGGGAAGTTTAGGTTGATTGGTCTTACGTGCATTTGCTTCGTTATTGCATTCTTGAGACAGCCTCTTCAGTTGTACAAGGGGAAAAAAAAGTCCGGATTGTGTGCTGCAAATAAGTCATTTACTAAAAGGCAATTTTAGAAATTCATACAAATGATTTTGATGTGTAGGATGAGTGTAATAGCACCATCTGTTGTTAAATATTTTAGCTTCAACTCTTTATGTAACGAATATTGAAAATAGAGATCTGTTAGAGCTCTTATCTCCAGTGATTTTTTTTTTCTGTAAAGTTTATTTCCCACAATTAGGGAGTTTTGAATGAGACTTTCCATTCACATAACGTGAAAATATCCCATTACTTTTAATAATACATGTAATGCATGTGTCACAAAATACGGTGAAATTTTTAAGCATTGTGTTCTAAAAAATTGCTTCAGACTCAAAACTCTCAAACTCGAATAATATAGAAGCAAAAATCAGATACTACTCAATATGGGCAGGTTTTGGCTCAGATGGTAACATGCCAGGCTCGCGATCTGCAGTTCCCAGGTTCGAGTCCCAGCTGGCCAGTGTTGAGATTTATCTCTAACAATGGCTTCTAAAGTCCGTCGGGTGGGACGTTAAGCTGTGGCTCCGTGTGCAGGAAAGCCATGTGGCATTAAAGAATATGCAGTATGGCCTCGACGAGAGGCTACATCTGTCTTCCAACAGCTGTCCAGTGGATCCCTTCCCTGAGCCTTCCTTATGACCTTGCCATTTAGCCCATTGTGTGCAAAAAAAGTGCCACTCAGAGGTAAAACAACCCAATTAAATATATGGTGGACCGCAGTTATTATAAGGAATAATAAGCAAAACATAATTACTTATAGTTTTAGTATTTTGTAAACCATTAATAGCGCAACATGAACCTAAATTTCATTTATATTGGCTTCAGCTGAACGTATTATATTCTCCACACCTGCATGAGATGATCACAATCGTCAAGCTAGTAAACCACAGCTCACTACTGTGATTATGAGAGAATTTTTTTTTTTCAAATCAAAACTTCTCAAACATTCTTAATATACATTATAATGTGTTTCAGGTAATGCTTGTGGATCACGTGTTTTTGAGACCTCTGCCTTAGATAATACAGTACTGATTTTTGTGTATACGAAAAAAATATACATATAATTATAACTTCTATAATAAGTTAATTTAAATAATGCATGTCTTAATATTTAAGATTTTGCACATTGTTTCTAAAGTATTCAAATTTACAGGATTTTTTTTAAATATTTTCGTAGAGTTTAATTATCATCATCTTGGGGCCAAGAATGTCGTAAGTTTAAAATTTACCATTCTTGATTACTGTTTAAATGTGATTATTATCTGGTCAGAAACATGAGCGTGAACTGCTAGACCAAATTTAATGTGAGAAATGCAGACGTGCAAAATCACTTCAAATTTCCTTTGGTAGATTATTAGGACATTTTTTATATTGGAAACTTCTGATGTAAAAAATGCAGAATGTAATGTGTGTAGTTTCTGAGTAATACTCATATGCATAATATTTACACTGAGATGTTAAAATTTAAGCTAGTTTCAAATATTTTCGAATCTAATATGGTACAAAAAAATGCCGTATGTTGTGAAAAGTGTTACTACTTAAATTATATTGTATCCTTCATAACTTATATATGAAAGTTATAATTTAAGTATCCAAATTTTGAGCCCTGATTATATATATATGTGTGTGTATTGTTTGCCTTTTTAGATCTTTTTTAAGCCACATTATTTTTTTTCTTAGACAACATGGAAAGTATGTAACAGATTGGAAAGTGTACAACTTAATAAATTGTAAAAACTTAAATAAAGCTAAGGTATTTAATTAATTCCTCAGCTGCTGAAACTTTATTTTCAGCTAGATAGCTGAGTTGAATGGAAAATTAACTTGTTTTTGTTTCTTATAAAACGTTTATAAAATTCAAATGACTACTTTGTCTGGCAATATTTTTTCTTTTTAATTTAAATTTTAATGACTTTTTAATTATTTAATAAATTTTTACTTTTAAATTAATTTTTGAAACTACCAATTTAGTGGCGCATTGTTATCATATTGGTTCATGTGACATTTCAACTGCCTGGGTTAAATCCCAGGATGGCACAGCTGATAATTCTGTCAACCTGCATATCATGAAAAAAATGCATTGTATTTTAAAACGCACAGCTAAATATCACACAAAGATCACTCAAAGATTTAAAATTCACACCTTGTAGGCCTGGATGTAGAAAAAAAAATGACTGAATAGATTAAAAATTCTTGCAAGGTACTGCAATATTTATTCTTTTTTGGGGGGGAGGGGGGGCAGGGATTCCCTCAATAGGTAGCGAAACAGCCACATATGATATTTCCAATTTTAAGTCCCAATTGTGCCAGCGTTAAAATTTAACTCTAACACCCCCCCCCCACCACCACCACCACCACCACCATTTGATCTCAGAAATGGGGTATCAATGGGCTTAGAAAGGCCACTGTCCATCAGATGGCATATTAAGCCCTGATGTATACAGGATACCTATACCCTATCATCATCATTCTAAAGCAGCCATGGGCTACGGAGGTCCAACCAGACCGTGCAATTTAGTTCTCCAAGCATATTTGTCCTGAGCTACATCTGGCCACTACACACCAATTCTAACAAGGTCCTATTTGACATTGCCCACCGCATCCTAAGTCTCCCCCTCTTTCTGAGGCCTTTAGGAACATAGTTCATAACTTTATTCGCCAATTTATAATTATCCATACGGGCAACATGGCCAAACCAACGAAGTCTCCATCTGCACAATATGCTGCTTAAAGGAGGTTGCCAACTCTGCCTAACCTCATCATTAGTTACAAAGTTGGGGGGTGGAGGTGACTCGGTAGCGCGCCAGGCTCGTAATCTGTAGTTCCTAGGTTCGAATCCCAGCTGGGTGAGTGTTGAGATTTATCTTCACAAAATTCCCCGCCATGCTCACGGTCAGGGGACACCGATGGGCTTGGAAAGGCTGCCGTCCGTCGAATGGGACGTTAAGCTGTGGCTCCGTGTGCGGGAGAGCCATACCCTGTGCACATTAAAGAACACGCTGGATGGCCTTGATAGGAGGCTACCATCTCTCCCAACAGCTGTTCCAGTGGGTCCCCTCCCCCAACCTTCTCTGAGCCTTCGGGGTCCATGTGACCTTGTTTGTCCACTGACCTGCAGATCGCGACCCATTTAACCCATGGTGTGCAAAAAAAGTGCCGCTCAGAGGTTAAACAACCCAACCCAAAGTTGCAAAGTTGAACCACCTAATGTCCAAGATACTGCGTAAATATCTAGAATCAAAAGCATCTAGTTTCCTGTTCTCTTGTTTATAAACTGTTCAAGTTTCACTACTATAACTAACACTAGAAAGAACCAAACTATTATACACTCTAATTTTAGTCTTTAGGTGTATATGCCTATTTCTCCACATACTTCATAGATTCTTAAAAGTCCTCCCAGCAGCAATCGCTATTCGTCTCTTAATCTCATGCCGCACATCACCAGTATCTGTTACATAGCTCCCAAGATAAACTGTGACACCTGCTCAAGACTGTAACCATTCAGATTAACTGAAACGCAGCCTGCCTGACCAATTTTCATCACTTTAGTTTTCTCTCTGTTTATAACCAAACCTACTCTACTACAAGTGTCATCAACAGCTCGAATGAAAGAGTTCATCTCATCATCATTTTCCTAAAGGGCTAAATCATCAGCATAATCTAAATAAGAAATTTTCGTATCTCCAGACCATTTAAGGCCAAAATCTTTCCCTTGCAATGAATTTCGCATAACATAATTACCAATCTAAAGAGAAAAGGAGACAAAATGAACCCTTGTCGAACACCAGAAGTAATGCTAAACCAATTGCTATAAGCCTGACCAACTCGCACACGACTCGGTGTTGGGGCGGGGGTTGCTCAGTCGGTAGCGCGCCAGGCTCGTAAACTGTAGTTCCTAGGTTCGAGTCCCAGCTGGGTAAGCGTTGAGATTTATCTCCACAAAATTCCCCGCCCTGCCCTCGGTCACTAGGGGATACTGATTGGCTTGGAAAGGCCGCCGTCCGTCGGATGGGACATTAAATAACACGCTGGATGACCTTAACGGGAGGCTACCATCTGTCTCCCAACAGCTGTTCCAGTGTGTCCCCTCCCCCAACCTTTTCTGAGCCTCGGGGTCCATGTGACCTGGCCATTTAGACCATAGTGTGAAAAAAAGTGCTGCTCAGAGGTAAAACAACCCAACGACTCTCAGGTGTTATTATAGAAAGCTTTCATTATGTTAACTAACTTGTCTGGTATACCATATGATCTCGCAATCAACCACAAATTATGACGTTCTACAGAGTCGAAAGCCTTTTTGAAATCAACAAAGCTAGCAACCAAAGGTTTCTGAAACTCTAAACATTTTACAAGAATCTGCCTGAGTGAAAATATCTGATCTACACTAGGGTGGGCTGAAAAAATTCAAAATTTTTTTTTCAAGTCGTAATACCGCGGATAAGTTGCGAATTGGGGAGACTAAAAAGGGGTTAAAAAAGAAATAATATCGGTTTATATCTTCCGGTCGCATATGTGCTATAAATTTTTGCCGAAATTTGGAAAAATTCACATTTTTACGATAATTTTTAACATTTTTAAATTAGCCTCTTCCCATGTAATAGCTCAAATTCTTATGTATTAGAACCACAGAAAATAATGTTTAAATATTATTTAAATCCATCAACATCTTCCGGTCGCGCATTGCCTTCAAAGTTAATGAAATTTTGAAAAAAAATTTACAAATAAAGGTAGATCACAGTTCAAAGAAAAAAAACACTAACATGTTCTTTATATTTGTTCTTTATTGAATACAAGTTTAAATGTTTAAAAACAAATTACTTTAGATCATTAGTAATATTTATAAACAGATTTTTTTATTGAAAAAAACTAAGTTTTTGTATGAAGAGTCGCAAGTCCAAGAAACTCGTGTTGAACATCTTTTTCACTCATTCTTAGCTGAAGGTACTTTGAAATCTGATTTATGGGCGAAGTTAGGCATGGTTGACCTTGACAGCAAGAGTCGTTCTGATAAAACCTGAGGCTTCTGTCACGAGTTTCACACATCGTTCAACTGCCTGTGTGTGAACTGGGAATGTCTTGAATGTTATATCCCAATTAGGGACTGAGTCACTTTGAATATGTGATTTAATCTCATCGTCACTGATATCTTTTAATAACGGGGGAGAAGATAAATCACAGTCCATCCAGTTAATTATTTCCGAGTAGTCTTGAGATTTGAAATTGAGTTTAGGCGGCATGAATGTTCTGATAGTTGTTCTCTTTTGATCTAACTGTTTTAGAATTCGTCGAAGTCCGAGCTCTCTTATGTGTTTTGTATTATCTTGTGTCATGGCTAACATTAAAAGTTCTGGATGAGCGAAAAAGCCATTTCGTTCGATCACAGGGTCGACAATATTACGTAAATCATCAGGCAGGTACCTTGAAGATTGTATTGATTGGTACACAAGTTTTGGTCCCTCTGTAAAGTATTTACTTGTTTTAATACTAAACCACATTGGCATTGCCAATGTGGTTTAGTATTAGTTTAGTACCTTCAGGCACTATTAGGTATTTAATTTAGTAACTTCAGCTAAGAATGAGCGAAAACGGAGATGTTCAATTGTTCAACATGAGTTTCTTGGACTTGCGACTCTTCATACAAAAACTTAGTTTTTTCAATAAAAAATCTGTTTATAAATATTACTAATGGTCTAAAATAATTCGTTTTTAAACTTGTATTCAATAAAGAACGAATATAAAGAACATGTTAGTGTTTTTTTTTCCTTGAACTGTGATCTACCTTTATTTGTAATTTTTTTTCAAAATTTCAGTAACTTTGAAGGCAATGCGCGACCGGAAGATGTTGATGGATTTAAATAATATTTAAACATTATTTTCTGTGGTTCTAATACATAAGAATTTGAGCTATTACATTCGGGGGGAGGCTAATTTAAAAACGTTAAAAATTATCGTCAAAATGTGAATTTTTCCAAATTTCAGCAAAATTTATAGCATATGCGCGACCGGAAGATATAAACCGATTTTATTTCTTTTTTAACCCCTTTTTAGTCTCCCCAATTCGCAACTTTTCCGCGGTATTACGACTTGAAAAAAAAAATTTTTGAATTTTTTCGTCCCACCCTAATCTACACATCCTCTACCACTTCTGAATCCACATTGCTCATCACACAATTGACTGTCAACCAGATTCTTAATTCTATTGAGCACAATCATGGAAAGAACTTTACCTGGAACAGAGAGTAGGCTGATACCCCTATAGTTATCACAAGAACTGCAATCACCTTTTTTGAAAATAGGAATAATAATAGCTCTAGTAAAATATTTAGGAACCATGCCTTTATCATAAAAGTTATTCAAAATTTCAGTCATCCAAGTGGTAACCGAAACATTCCCAGCCCTGAGTATTTCTGTAGTAATTTCATCTACCCCTGGGGATTTATGAAGTTTAGAAACAGCCAAAATAACTTCAGATTGTGTTATAGAGCCAACATTAAAACCACCAATGCATCTATCTTCATTACAAACAATGGGAGTAGAACTAACCACATTATTTAGAACATCACTCAAATGCTCAGCCCACCTAGCTATGACAGAATCCTCGCTTTCTATAACCTTATTTATCCTTAAATACCTGTCCGTTTTCTACCACATGAAACATTATCTGGTATAGCTAACTGCTTCCTCGGCTTTGTCTGTCAAGCCAAAGATTCTTATCAGCAGCTAATTGATCCTTTACTTGTTTATTAAGCTCTCTGTAATGCTTTCTATTAGTAGGGTATTGATTAAGGACATTCTTGCAGTTATTTCTTTCCGAAATAAGCTCAAGTGCCTTATCACTCAGATAATTCTGTCTCTTCTGCTCCTTTTTTCCTAAATGAGTACTGTTAGTGTCCAAAAATGCCTGTTTCAAATGGTCCCATTCTTCCTCAACTTCAGTAGTAAGCAAACCATGACTGTCATAATGACTAAGTAACCTATCATGGTAAACTTTAGCTCTAACTGGGTCTTTCAGAGCTTTAGTATTGAAGATAAATTTTTTAGTCTTAGCGCAACTTTTGGGGGCAGACCAAACTTTGCAGCACCAACGTTTTAGTTTTAGCGCTTTTTTAAGATTAAGTTGCAAGACACTTTTAATAAGGTAATGGTCAGATAGAATTTCAGCTCCCCTATATACTCTGGTATTCCTAACAAAACTAGCCCATTTGCTGTTAATATATAATCAATCATATTCTTATGCAGCCCATCAGGTAAAACCCATGTGTACTTATGTATGTCGCGGTGTTTGTAATAAGTGTTAGTTATTCTGAAACCATTTAGTTTACTTACCTGTAGGAGACGCTGCCCATTGCCATTGCAGTTACCAATACCAAAAGGACCTATTATCACCCTCCCCAAAGGTCAACTTTGGTATTGAAGTCACCTAGAACAAGGGTAATATCTCCTTTCTTGACAAAATTCAAAATATCCTGAAATTTTCTGTAAAACCTATCCTCATCCTTAGTGGGGGCATAACAGCAGATAACATTCAAGTCTTTAATGCTTGTCTGAAATTTTGCTGTAAGAAACCTTTCATTAATGCACTCATATCCTAGAAGAGCATCATTAATGTGTCTGCTGAGATGCAGACCCACGCCTTGCTGATGTTCGTTATTGTTCCTCCCTAAAAAGAGAAATTTAACTTTATTTTTAAGAATCTGACCATTATCTGTCCATATGGTCACTTGCAATTCAAGAATATCTAAATTATAACGGTGGAATTCTTGTGTGAGGACATCAAAAGAAAAAGCTCTGTGCAGAGTCCTTACATTCCAACTACCTATGGAGAAAAAATGGTTAGAGAGATGTTTAAAGAAACTATGTTTATTGAGAGAGGAAATGGCGACAATATCAAACAGCCCCCTAATCGCAGACATGGGACAAAGACCCGTTCCCCCACCACTAAAGGCTGGATCCATCTACACTGGAAGACTTCCTCCAATGTAGAATTTGGCGATGCCAGTAGAAGCAAAGAGTTCAGATGCCTGCGATGACTTCTCAGAATTATCCACCAGCTGATAAACATATCCTGTGAATCTATTCACTTGGGGCTGTCAACTCAAAAACAAAAAGAAAACAGCGGAAGATTTGCCCTCCACAGAAACCCACCAGTGCAGCAAATTCAGGATCCATAATCAAGCTCAGAACCATAATTCAATCCTGTCCAGTTGATTTATATGGTCAGCACCAGGACCCTGTGTGGTTGACCACACGTCAGCAGGGTAGAAAAAAAAGTAGCCAGGGTTGTCCAGATCAGTAGGCCACACCACTAATCTGGCAGCCCTCCACTTCCACAAGAGAGTATCGCTTTTGAAAGGTACTAACGGCCTGCACCACGAGAAGGCGGGGTCGGACATTAGGTCTGGCCGGTTCTATGCATTATCACAGGGAAATGGTGCATAGCTCTCCTTCCAGTGACTACCTAGCTACCATTTACAGACCTCCAGTTATACCTGTATTACCCTGTGCATGTTAAAAAAAACACTGGGTGGCCTTGACTGGAGGCTGTGGATTTTCTTCCCCAACCATTTCTGAGTAATTGGAGTCCCATGTGACAGCCATTTTTAAACCATTGTGTGCAAAAAAAAAATCACTTTTCACACCTAACTTTTTTAACCTAGGTTTTTCACCTAACTCAAGCAAAAATACTTGCAGTGATATAAATATTCACCTGCTTATTTACTATAAGTACAGTGCACTGTACTAAAACAAAAGGTATTTTTGTTAAATGTTTTATCTTCCCATATGCACTCTAAAGCATATTGTTGTTACAGTCACTGAATTCGTATTCGTTTCAATGGGAAATGAGGTGCCGGCAATCTTGTTGAGTAGATAGGTGTTTTGGTTCCGGCATCCTATCTTTCTTTGAAGTGAATACGAACTCCGTGACTGATTGCACCATCGATACCTTTTTAGGGCGCATATAATAGAGGTATTTTTGAAAATTATTTACATTTTTTTGTCACTAAAAATACCTACCATCAGAAACTAATATATGACTCGTAAATATCGACAACATTTTTTCCCCACTTTTGGAGTCGTGTTTGAGACAGCCCATTGAGAAGTTTCAAACTTTAATTTGAGATATGCCTCTTTAAGGTCAACCCCCGCGAAAATATGCTCTCCCCTCCATTTTTATCAGGGAAGGAGAATGATGGGGGCAAAATTTGAAATCGGTTACAACAGTCATTATATGAGCTTTCATTTGACAACTAAGTAATTTTAGGCCCTCGCGTTCGGCAGATATAATGGAGCAATTATCGTCCATGTTTTCCCCTTTTTTAGAGAGAAAGCACTCTCTTTTTTTTTCGCGTTCCGAAGTTATAGTAGAACAACCGTTTTCGCATTTCCCCACTTTTAGGGAGGAAGAAAGCATTGGAGGTCAATTTTTTAGAGCTTATGACTTCCTGCCTCATGTGATGCATAGCTTGTTACTTTCAACAGTCGCGTTCTGGTGATACAGCAGAATTATAGTTTTTAATATTTCCCATTTTTTTAGGAGGGAAGAAAGTATGAGGGGTCAATTTTTTTTTATAGCTTATGACACTCCCTGGGGTTACAAGCTTTCATTTGAGCATAAATCATTAAGTTTCTCCATCGCGTTCGAAAAGCAATAAGAAGATACGTATAAGTAGCCACCATTTTAGGAGAACCGTAAAAAGTTTGCCAAATTCAAATGGGGCGGGGGTGGCTCAGTCGGTAGCGCGCCAGGCTCTTAATCTGTAGTTCCCAGGTTCGAGTCCCAGTTGGGTCAGCGTTGAGATTTATCCGCAAATTTCCCCGCCCTGCCCACAGTCAGTAGGGGACACCGATGGGCTTGGAAAGGCCGCCGTCCGTCGGATGGGACGTTAAGCCTGTGGCCCCGTGTGTAGGAGAGAGCCATACCCTGTGCACGTTAAAAAACACGCTGGATGGCCTTGACGGGAGGCTACCATCTGTCTCCCAACAGCTGTTCCAGTGGGTCCCCTCTCCAAATCTTCTCTGAGCCTTCGGGGTCCATGTGACTTGGCCATTTAGCCCATTGTGTGCAAAACAGTGCCGCTCAGAGGTAAAACAACCCAACTTGCCAAATTCAAAACTGTCTGGCAAAGGATTACTCTATATCAGTGTCGTACCCAGAGGGGGGGGGGGGGGGGGCAAAGGGCCCTGGCACCCCCCAAAGGAAAAAAAAAAACAGAAAATTTTCCAAAAATCTTTTCCTAATTAAAGTTTTTTTTTTACATTTATGTTGTGTCGCGTCTTCTATATCTATACTACTTTTGAATTAACGGTCAAATAAGGTGGGAATGCCCTCTAGCTCTCGGGAATCACGGCCACTGTGAACACAAGGCGAATGAAGTAGTTGCGCTCGGGCGGACCAAGCGTTACCTCGTTTGCCCGAGCCGGGCCAGCGGGCCCCTCAGCTCCCCCCAAGATTAAATCCTGAGTGCGCCACTGCTCTATATGTTTACTTTTTTGCTTCCATTTCTCTAATAAAAATTTTATACAAAAGAGATACAACACCTTCCCGTATATAATTTTAATTTCCAAAATGAAGGTAATAAAAAATAGTAAAAATATTGTTGATAGACGTGACATATATATATATAGACAATTGTGATTGATTGACTTGACTGCTGGCTAACTGACAGCGGATCGCGCTAATTCTAACTTTGAGACAGAAATGGTAGCGCTTTGAAAATTTGCCCTTAAGAGATAATCTGGGTCATAGAACTGGGAAAGAAATCCCCAATTTGTGTCCTTCAAGGTCAAACCTTGATCTATGAGTGCTAGAAACGTAAAGTATGGTGTCTGGGGGTGTTTTGCTCGCAGGTTTCTGAAATTTTGAATGAATCGGTTCTTCGAGGTCAAAGATCAAATATACTGTATATATATATACACCAGTGTTAAAATTAATGCTTGGGGGTGTTTTGAGTTGTAGATTTCAGAATTTTGGATGCAATGGATCCTTCGAGGTCAAATTTCAACATACTGGTGCTGGAAAGTTAAAACATTGGTCAAATAGGTCCAGAGTAACTGGTTTTCCAGATTTGCTGTACTTTCATCTGATGAACCATTACTTTATGACATGCCAATTGTTTCACGATGTGCTCAATCAGCGCTAAATCTGGCGATAGGGCTGGCCATGGTAGCACAGGAAAGGCTGACACACTGTTGAGCAATACATGAGATATGTGGTCTGGCGTTATCGTATTGGAATGTGGCATTTGGTGTGCTCTGCAAGAGTGATAAGATCACAAGGTGTACACTTACCACTGGGCGGTTAAATTACCCTCAATGACTGAGATGACGCCCTGCACCATGATTCCAGGTGTGGGTGCTGTACTTTTTGTTAGTACGCCGTTCCACACGAGTGCAGGAATTGCTCTGTCTCTGACAGATGGGGCGGGGTGGCTCAGTCCGTAGCGCGCCAGGCTCGTAATCTGTAGTTCCCGGGTTCGAGTCCCAGCTGGGTCAGCGTTGAGATTTATCTCCGCAAAATTCCCCGCCCAGCCCACGGTCAGTAGGGGACACCGATGGGCTTGGAAAGGCCGCTGTCCGTCGGTTGGGACGTTAAGCCGTGGCCCCATGTGCAGGAGAGCCATACCCTGTGCACGTTAAAGAACCAGCTGGATGGCCTTGACGGGAGGCTACCATCTGTCTCCCAACAGCTGTTCCAGTGGGTCCCCTTCCCCAACCTTCTCTGAGCCTTCGGGGTCCATGTGACCTGGCCATTTAGCCCATGGTGTGCAAAAAAGTGCCGCTCAGAGGTAAGACAACCCAACTCAAAATAATGGAAACACTGACGGCGACTGGAGTACAGCAATGCGCCATATGCATATTACAGGGACGACGTCACCCATGATGTGAGGTAATATAAAGGGGAGAAGTATTATATCGGCTATCACATATCAGTGCCACAGGTGAAATAACTGTTGTGGTGTAATTGTCGACAATGTCGGATATTGACCTCCAAAAAGGCGTGATCATTGGTGCGAGTTTTGCAGGATCTTCAGTAACCAGAACGGTGCAAATACACTATCCAAATTCAGTACCGCAAGCTGCACGCTTGCGTGGCTGAAACTCTGGTCATATATAGCTGTCAGCTTTGGCTTCCCCAAGCGTTCGTCGTGAGAAGTGTAATTGGAAAGGTGCGGGATTTAGATGCATTGAGAGAGGGCAGATCACAGGTGCCCGTTGGATGGGACACTCAATCTCCGAAATTGTCAACGAACTTGGATTTTTTACTACGACAGTTTCAAGAGTGTTCAGGAAATATGAAAATTCCGGCTAAAAACCAGACAAACTGCAAAGGACAATCAGCCGTGAATGATCGTTAGCTTCGCCGTCTGACCCGCATCATACAGCCCGATGGGGCGGGGGTGGCTCAGTCGGTAGCGCGCCATGCTCGTAATCTGTAGTTCCCAGGTTCGAGTCCCAGCTGGGTCAGCATTGAGATTTATCTCCGCAAAATTCCCCGCCCTGCCCACGGTCAGTAGGGGACACCGATGGGCTTGGAAAGGCCGCCGTCCGTCGGATGGGACGTTAAGCCGTGGCCCCGTGTAGGGAAAGCCATACCCTGTGCACGTTAAAGAACACGCAGGATGGCCTTGACGGTAGGCTACCATCTGTCTCCCAACAGCTGTTCCAGTGGGTCCCCTTCCCCAACCTTCTCTGAGCCTTCGGGGTCCATGTGACCTGGCCATTTAGCCCATGGTGTGCAAAAAAGTGCCGCTCAGAGGTAAGACAACCCAACCCAAATACAGCTCGATAGGGGTCAAACATCTGAAATCACCTCCCACCTGAACGGGGGCGGGGGTGGCTCAGTCGGTAGCGCCCAGGCTCGTAATCTGTAGTTCCCAGGTTCGAGTCCCAGCTGGGACAGCATTGAGATTTATCACCGCAAAATTCCCCGCCCTGCCCATGGTCAGTAGGGGACACCGATGGGCTTGGAAATGCCGCCGTCCGTCGGATGGGACGTTAAGCCGTGGCCCCGTGTGCGGGAGAGCCATACCCTGTGCACGTTAAAGAACACGCTGGATGGCCTTGACGGGAGGCTACCATCTGTCTCCCAACAGCTGTTCCAGTGGGTCCCCTCCCCCAACCTTCTTTGAGCCTATGGGGTCCATATGACCTGGCCAATTAGCCCATGGTGTGCAAAAAAGTGCCGCTCAGAGGTAAAACAACCCAACCCACCTGAACGCAGGTTCCAGCCAGGAAGTCAATGCACGGACCGTGAAACTCTCACTTCATTGTCTTGGTTTCGTGGAGCTGCCGACATATGAGAGTCCCACTTCTAATGGCACAACACCAGACTCAATGCCTTGCCTGGGCTAAAGAACATCGAAAATTGGCAACAGATAGCCTGGAGTGATGAATCCCGATTTAAACTTCACGCTGATGGGAGACTGAGGGTATGGTACCAACCCCATGAATCCTGCATGTCAGGCCGGAACAGTACAAGCTGGTGGTGGCTCAGTGATTGCCTGGGGTGTCTGCAGTTGGACGTCTAT
This sequence comes from Ryuthela nishihirai, assembly GCA_038380435.1. Classification (NCBI taxonomy): domain Eukaryota; kingdom Metazoa; phylum Arthropoda; class Arachnida; order Araneae; family Heptathelidae; genus Ryuthela; species Ryuthela nishihirai. Next base: position 250,965 of record JAWZYU010000038.1, read on the forward strand.
GGGACCTTTGGTACGTGTACCGATGACTCTCAATGCATTCCGGTAAGTAGAACTCGTGGCTGACCATTTATACCCATTTATGGCCATCATGCATCCCAATGGAGTTTGCGTCTACCAGCAAGACAACTGTTCATCTCACAGGTCCAGATTGGCTACTGCATGTTTGCAGGAGCATTCTGATGATTTTGAAATAATGAATTAACCACCTAGAAGCCCAAATTTGAATCCCATCGAAAATCTTTGGGATACCGTAGAGCAGAGTGTTCGGGCACGTGTCCCATCAGCGACGACCATGAGAGAATTGTGAACAGCTCTGGAGGATGCATGGGTCGCCATACCTGTGGAACATTTATGCAAGCTTCTGGAGTCCTTGCCTCCTCGCGTGACGGTCTTTATCAGGGCCAGAGGGGGTCCAACACATTACTAGGTTGCTATCCCTAATTCAATGGCTCTTTAGTGTATTAGGTGTAACACGAGAAACTATCGAAGGTTATGACTACCTATCAAAAAAGACAGGGCAGTGCCTGTAAACGTGCGAATTGTGAACACCATATGAAGTTGTCAGATAGAGATAGGCAATTGTTGGCACAGATTGTTCAACGGAAGCACAAGACCACGGCATTGCAAATAGCAGCAGAGTTGAACACCAGTCGGAATGATCTCGTTTCTTGTCATAACAGTTCGTCGGGAAATTCATCATGCCAGTATTTATGGCCATGCTGCAATCCACAAACCTCTGATTTCCAACATCAATGCACCAAAACGTGTAAGGTAGTGCAAAGCACATAAAGACTGGCAACGTGTCATTTGGTCTGATAAATAGTGTTATACGTTTCCCATCATTAGCAGAATGTACGTCTGGCGAAAACCTGCAGAAGCGTACCACCCCGACTGTGAAGAGCATGGAGATGGATCCCTGATGTTGTGGGGTGCCATATCATGGCAATTATTTAGGGTCATTAGTTATTCTGCAGGCTCGTGTCACATCAGCAATGTACAAATCCATTCTCATGGACCACCTGCACCTAATGTTGCGGGCATTGTTTCCTGATGACAGTCCCTGCTTTCAAGCGAATAATTCACCCGTGCATTGTGCGAAATGTGTCAAGTTGTGGTTTGCAGAGCATGAAGCACAGCAGCTATCCTGGCTACCTCAATCTCCAGACCTCAGTATTATTGATTTGGGTTGGGTTGTTTTACCTCTGAGCGGCACTTTTTTGCACACTATGGGATAAATGGCCAGGACACAAGGACCCCGAAGGCTCAGAGAAGGTTGGGGGAGGAGACCCACTGGAATTATTGGGAGACAGATGGTAGCCTCCCGTCAAGGCCATACAAGCGTGTTCTTTAACGTGCACATGGTATGGGTCTGCACACGGAGCCACGGCTTAACGTCCCATCCGATGGAAGGTAATAAGCTCAGCATTTGGAAGGTTTGATAAACCCCTGTAGCATGCTTATAGCTTCGAGTGAATGGTATGGAGAGGGCACCTCCCTCGCACACCAGCTTTGTTCAGGCGTCGATGAATGGTGCTGACAGATATCAAGTGTTTCATCAGTCGTTCTATCACTGGATATCTGTTGGGCAGTTCTTTTTCCACAAAATTATTTCTTGAAGTATATGTTAACAGTTGGGTTGGGTTGTTTTACCTCTGAGCGGCACTTTTTTTGCACACCATGGGCTAAATGGCCAGGTCACATGGACCCCAAAGGCTCAGAGAAGGTTGGGGAGGGGACCCACTGGAACAGCTGTTGGGAGACAGATGGTAGCCTCCCGTCAAGGCCATCCAGCGTGTTCTTTAACGTGCACAGGGTATGGCTCTTCTGCACACGCGGCCACGGCTTAACGTCCCATCCGACGGACAGCGGCCTTTCCAAGCCCATCGGTGTCCCCTACTGATCGTGGGCAGGGCGGGGAATTTTGCGGAGATAAATCTCAACGCTGACCCAGCTGGGACTCGAACCTGGGAACTATAGATTACGAGCCTGGCGCGCTACCGACTGAGCCACCCCCGCCCCATATGTTAACAGATAATCTGAATTTATTAATGATTGATTCTTGCATTAATAATTCTTTTTTGTAACTTCTTTATTTAGCATTTATATATTGAGCAATCTTTATGGGTTTGTTAACTCTCACTTGAAGAAGCTTAAAATAAATCCGTGGTAGAGAAGATATTAGACCTAGAATATTGGATGTCGCTTTCCTCATCATAGATGGCGCCATGGTCAGTGGGTTTAAAAGTCATGTGGATAAATGACAGTGGGTGATAGCCTAGTAGTCAGAATATCTGGCATATAACTGGAGGCTCGGGTTCGAATTCCACTCATCTGCGAAACTCATTTTGTCCAAAAAATTATTTCATGCCGAAGCATCTCTCATTTTTAGCTTCCCCAACTTTTAGATTCGTACTACGCCACTGAATAATATTTGCTTTTGGCAAATGCACATTCGATTTTGAAGTTCTATTTTAATATCATCGCATTAAAAGCTCTTTTACCATTATTTTAAACATGAATAACATAAAAAGCATTTTGCAGCATATTATTTTTTGCTATATACTTCAGCCATTAACCTCGTTTCTGTCCGAGACGGGAACTGAGTCTCATATTTCCTATAGATTTTGGTTTGCGGCTTTCCCCTCTCTGAAACGCAGCAGTCCATTGGATGGGGTGTCAAGTTGTGTGCTCCCTTTCTAACTTTCAGAGTTCTCATGACCTGGCCATTTACTTGTGCTCAAAATAAGTGCCTTTAGAAGTTGGGTTGTTTTCTCAGCTGCACTTTTTTTGCACACAATGGGCTAAATGGCCACGTCACCGAAGCCACCGTCCATCGGATGGGATGTTAAGCCATGGCCCATGTGCAGGAGAGCCATACCCTGTTCACGTTAAAGGAAATGCTAGATGGAAGCCTTCCATCATTTGTCCCTTACTGATAGAGGGTAGGGTTGTTTTACCTCTGAGCGGCACTTTTTTTGCACACCATGGGCTAAATGGCTAGGTCACATGGACCCCGAAGGCTCAGAGAAGGTTGGGGGAGGGGACCCACTGGAACAGCTGTTGGGAGACAGATGGTAGCCTCCCGTCAAGGCCATCCAGCGTGTTCTTTAACGTGCACAGGGTATGGCTCTCACCGCACACGGGGCCACGGCTTAACGTCCCATCCGACGGACGGCGGCCTTTCCAAGCCCATCGGTGTCCCCTACTGACCGTGGGCAAGGCGGGGAATTTTGCGGAGATAAATCTCAACGCTGACCCAGCTGGGACTCGAACCTGGGATCTACAGATTACGAGCCTGGCGCGCTACCGACTGAGCCACCCCCGCCAAAACTGAATTTGGCTTGTCGTAGCAGTGTGTGAAGGACGGGACTCGATCCCAGAAATGAGCTATTAAATATTGAACATTTCGTTTCAATGACGTTGCTGCTAGTTCGGTGGTTATTCAAATTTTCGTGTTTCGTCTTATTCAAACAACATTCACTTTATTAAAATCAGATTAAAAAATTATTTCATATTTTCCAGTTTTCACGCAGATCGGAGTTTCTGCACACTTGGTCACATGATCTTGATGAATTTGGCCTGCAAAGAGAGATAAACTCCCCACACACTGACTTAACATTTTTTATGGCTGTCTCTAAAAATTCGAGATTTACACATGCCTCAAACACGCAACAACATTAGAACTTTCTGAGTACGTTTTTGCACCCTTGGCTTAAAGCAATGTCTCGCAAACTGTGTGCCGCGAGAGATTTTCAAATTGACACTAGATATTCCAAAGATTTCATTTTGACTTGTGTTATCGACGTGCTTTAATTTCGACGTGCTTGTCAGACCTCTGTGATAAGCAGCTGCTTGAAGGGGTATTTATTTATTTTATTTTTAATAAAAATCTTTCAGATTTTATCAACTGGGATCTTGTAAATATTTATCAAGCTTTTTCCAAATTTTGGTATTAATTTTTGATTATTTCAAGCCATAGAATGGACAAATATTTAAAACAAACACCGAGTTATGATTAATTATATTTATTATTATATTTATTTTAAATAAAATGCATTTAACGAAACTTCAATTTTTCTCTTTTTACGTAACCATCAAAAATTCTTTTTTAGGTGTGCCGCGGGAAAAAAATTAGATTCAGTGTGCCGCGGGAAAAAAATTAGATTCAGTGTGCCGCGGGAAAAAAATTAGATTCAGTGTGCCGCGGGAAAAAAATTAGATTCAGTGTGCCGCGGGGAAAAATTAGATTCAGTGTGCCGCGGAAAAAATATAGATTCAGTGTGCCGCGGGAAAAAAATTAGATTCAGTGTGCCGCGGGGAAAAAATTAGATTCAGTGTGCCGCGGAAAAAAAATTAGATTCAGTGTGCCGCGGAAAAAAAATTATATTCAGTGTGCCGCAGAGTAAAAAAGTTTGCGAGACACTGGTTTAAAGTACGAAACAAGTTCACAAAAACAACAAACAGAGCATTTGAATCCTTTTATTGTTCACTTTGTTGATGATTTTCGTCTTATACAACAAGTCTGTGTTCCTCTATCTGTTCTACTTACATTATTCAGATGAGGGAAGTACAATCTCAAAACATAATGTATACATAGTTCATATCGTTGCTCTTTTACTGCGTCGCAAAAAATCTTACAGCTGATGAGGCTGTGTTACCAAGATCCTTATTTTTATATTGGATAAAAAAAAATTCAACATTTTGAAATCAAAATCCAAGGTTAAAAACCATTCCTACGATAAAAGTTTTAAATTAATTTGTATCATGTATTTCACTACTAGCTTTGATGGAACTTTTGCATACCATTCATTACGACAGATTCTTTATTATGTCAATAACACTACAGGAAGTAGCGGTTAAAGTGTCAGAATTATTAATTTTTTTAATGTTTGGATCTTGGAGAGCTCACCAATTAGGAATTAACGACCATTAGTATGAAATCTATCATTAGTAAATAATCGGAAAAAAAGTGGTGAATCCCTCATGAATATACCAGTGTCTTCCAATATCACAGAGGTTTGGATTAACTTTGTTTTGTTACTCACAAACATAGCACAAAAAATATACATAGGTGGCATAACTGGAAAAAAATTGCAGCGAAAGAAAAAAAATCATCATGGATTTTGGGTTGTTTTACCTCTGAGCGGCACTTTTTTGCACACCATGGGCTAAATGGCCAGGTCCCATGGACCACGAAGGCTCAGAGAAGGTTGGGGAGGGGACCCACTGGAACAGCTGTTGAGAGACAGACGGTAGCCTCCCGTCAAGGCCATCCAGCGTGTTCTTTAACGTTGGGTTGTTTTATCTCTGAGCGGCACTTTTTTTTACACAATGGGCTAAATGGCCAGGTCACAAGGACCCCGAAGGCTCAGAGAAGGTTACGGGAGGGGACCCACTGGAACAGCTGTTGGGAGACAGATGGTAGCCTCCCGTCAAGGCCATCCAGCGTGTTCTTTAACGTGCACAGGGTATGGCTCTCCCGCACACGGAGCCACGGCTTAACGTCCCATCCGACGGACGGCGGCCTTTCCAAGCCCATCGGTGTCCCCTACTGACCGTGGGCAGGGCGGGGAATTTTTGCGGAGATAAATCTCAACGCTGACCCAGATGGGACTCGAACCTGGGAACTACAGATTACGAGCCTGGCGCGCTACCGACTGAGCCACCCCCGCCCCAATCATCATGGAATGAGCATAATTAAAAAAAGAGTAGAGCAGTCTCCACAATAAAGCATTATCACAGGCGCAACAAAAATTATTATCAAGTGAAATCCATTTGGTTATAAACATGATTTCGATTCATGAAATCATTCCAATTAAGTTACTGAGTGTTCAAATAAATTCATTAAAGTTTAATGACAAAAATTCGTGACAATTTTTTTTTAGCAAACTTTACATATAAACAATTCTAACAGAAAAAAAATTAATACGAATCAAAGCTTTATCGTCTAGTTACATCTGTGTAAAATCAATTGATTCCAGTTCTACCCAGAAACCACCGAATCGCATTTCAGTTCCTAACAGCAAATCATAATGCATCAATAGCAGGCGAAATCTGCTATTCACACACGGTACAGCCGAATTCCAAAATCGCTAAAAATCATACATCTGAGTCATTTTTTTTAATCCCTTTGACGAAAGAACTAACCGAGAATTTAAATATATTAGTCAGGAGTGTTGCCGTTAGCTTCCCAAATAACCTAATACCTATTTAATATTTATGGTATGTACTGATTTAAGGGACCTGGGTTCGAGCCCCGGGTAAGGCATGGATATATGTGTCGTTTTTCAGCTGAGGTCCTGCCATCCTCTCAGACCTTCTACTGTGGCATATAAACTGACAGGCTCCTGTCAGACCTCTGTGGCAAGCAGCTGCTTGAGGGAGTATTTATTATTATTTATTATTATTACATCAAATTCATTTACACAACGGTGTTTTCTTATGTTTTAATGCACTGCTCATCAACAATCAATACTCTAATCCAGTGTCTCGCAAACTGTGTGCCACGGCACAGTAATGTGCCGCGAGAGATTCCAAGTGTGCCGCGAGGGATTTTCAAATTGACACTAGATATTCCAAAGATTTCATTTTGACTTGACTTGTGTTATCGACGTGCTTTAATAAAAATCTTTCAGATTTTATCAACTGGGATCTTGTAAGTATTTATCAAGCTTTTTCCAAATTTTGGTATTAATTTTTGATTATTTCAAGCCATAGAATGGACAAATATTTAAAACAAACACCGAGTTATGAATTAAAGAACGAGAGCAAATCTTCAAGTAAAACCAGGCTGATGACTTCAACAAAGCGCAAATATAATGACGATTATATAGAGTTTGCTTTTATTCTTTTTTAGGTGTGCCGCGGAAAAAAAATTAGATTCAGTGTGCCTCAGAGTAAAAAAGTTTGCGAGACACTGCTCTAATCAGTAAAAAAAAAAGTTTCTATTTTCAACATCAGTTTGCTGCGACATTATTTTTATTTCATATATATATATCGCTGGTACACAAATAAACATATTAAATTACTGACTGATGTTAAATACGTTAGCTTTCACTGAAGAAACGAATTGTAAAAGGCACTTTACCTTCAATACAATGGCGTAACTATAATGGTGCAGAGAATTCGATCCCACCGGGACTCGAGCAGGATAGGGCATCACTTCGGCAGATTTTCCTGCTTCAGGAAGTTTTCCGTAGAGCTAAACCCATAAATCTAACATCAAACAAATTCACTTATCAGTGTTGCACTACAATTGGGTTGTTTTACCTCTGAGCGGCATTTTTTTGCACACCATGGGCTAAATGGCCAGGTCACATGGACTCCAAAGGCTCAAAGAAGTTTGGGGGGAGAGGTTGTTTGTTTGGGTTGTTTTGCCTCTGAGCGGTACTTTTTTGCACACCATGGGCTAAATGGCCAGGTCACAAGGACCCCGAAGGCTCAGAGAAGGTTGGGGGAGGGGACCCACTGGAACAGCTGTTGGGAGACAGATGGTAGCCTCCCGTCAAGGCCATCCAGCGTGTTCTTTAACGTGCACAGGGTATGGTGCACAGGGTATATTCTCTTACTAATCTGCACCCGGGTCATTTTAAACCTCGTTACGCCACTGCTTAAATACTATATTGAATTATGTCCTAGAAACTCCATATCAAATACTTAATAAATCTTAAATCATTCATTTCTCAGTGTTATCTATAAAGAGGGTCAAAAGACTTCCTAGTCGAATGAGAAAATATTCCGCAGAGTATGTACTAAGAAGCCGAAATATTTTTGACACGATCACATTTCCAAACAAATTGAAACTTAACCACCAAGAGAGCCTCAAATTCCTCACTAATATGAATTTGAAAATTTTTTATTATTCAAAGTGAAAATATGAGTATTTGTTTACATGCTATGCAAAATTGGGAGCCGTATAACAGATACTGGTGCTGTGCGGTATGAGATTAACAGACGAATAGGGATTGCTGCCGGGACTTTTAAGAATCTATGGAGAGTGTGGAGAAATAGGCGTATACACCTAAAGACTAAAATTAGACTGTATAATAGTTTGGTTCTTTCTAGAGTTAGTTATGGTAGTGAAACTTGGACGCTGTGTAAACAAGATAACAGGAAACTAGATGCTTTTGATTCTAGATGCTTACGCAGTATCTTGGGCATTAGGTGGTTCAACTTTGTAACTAATGAGGTTAGGCAAAGGAGTCTGCAACCTCCTTTAAGCAGCATATTGTGCAGAGAGAGTTTCCGTTGGTTTGGCTATGTTGCCCGTATGGATAATTATTATAGATTGGCGAATAAGGTTATGAAGAGTGTGCCTAAAGGCCTCAGAAAGAAGGGGAGACCTAGGATGCGGTGGGCAGACAATGTCAAACAGGACCTTGTTAGAATTGGTGTGCAGTGGGGCCAGATGCAGCAGATGTAGCTCAGGACAGATATGCTGGAGAACTAAATTGCACGGTCTGGTTGGACCTCCGTAGCCCATGGCTGCTTGAGGATGATGATAAATTATGTTTTCATTATATTATAAAAGTACTGAACACTTTCACGTTACGAAAGGAGAGAATCATTCAAACGTCCGTAACTTAGAAAAAAAAACTTTTCACGAAAAATACGTAACTCAAAGATCTCGCTCATATCTCTCTCTCTCCATTCTCAACGATATTCGTTTAGTTACGGAAGCTGAAATTTAACAACAGCATTTCTGGTACATCAGAATCTTCTACCTGAAATCACTTACTAAAAAAAATGTGCTTTTATAATAAATCTGTATAAGGATTCAGGGTCCGTCAATTTTGAAAAGTGTTTAGGACGAGGATAAGAACAGCATCTGCAGTTAAATGTAAAGCGCTTGAATCAGTCAACATATCGTTGAAAATCGAGATTTCGAAATTTCAGTAAAATCTTCGAATTATCTCCATTTGCATTTTTATGTAAAAAATTAATTTTTCAGAGTTAGAGATTGAGTTATTTTACCTCTGAACGGCACTTTTTTTGCACACAATGGGCTAATGGCCAAGACCCAAGGGTTGGGTTGTTTTACCTCTGAGCGGCACTTTTTTGCACACCATGGGCTAAATGGCCAGGTCACATGGACCCCGAAGGCTCAGAGAAGGTTCGGGGAGGGGACCCACTGGAAGAGCTGTTGGGAGACAGATGGTAGCCTCCCGAGCCTTCGGGGTCACATGGACCCCGAAGGCTCAGAGAAGGTTGGGGAAGGTACACTGTAACAGCTATTGGGAGACAGATGGTAGCCTCCCGTCAAGGCCATTCAGCGTGTTCTTTAACGTGCACAGGGTATGGCTCTCCCGCACACGGATTTATATTCGGTAAAGTGACCCAATGCTTTTGGGAATATAATGTATGCGTGATGGATATTATTATAAGGTGAAACAGTATGATCTCTGTGAAGAAAAAGCTGCATATTCTTCTCAAAGTGTTTTAGTTGAAATATTTGAAATGGAGGTCAATCCTATTGACATCACTCTACCAGGATTGTAAACATTCCTGTAAAATACATTTCAACGCTAAATAATCTAAAAATTGTAAATTTGGTACCAAATTTGTGAAAAACAGATATATAAAAAATTAGCATTAAAACAATATAAAAACTATAACATCCAATGTACATATTTACATTTAAAAGGAATAAAACTTTTTCCAAACCACAATATATAGTTTCCCTTATAACAGATTAACTTCAATAAAATTAGGGTAACAATTTGTTCTTACAGATAATTTTGTATCACCACTGTTACAAAAGCAGAATAAGAGCAATTAAATTTGCAGAGTAGACTCGATTATCTAAAGTAGGGGTTCTCAACGTGGGGTAAGTGGTAAAATTTTTTGGGGTACGCCGTGAGAGCTCAAAACCCAGTAAAAGGTTTATATTTTTATAAGATTTGTTAAATTGTTTATGTCATTTTTTCTGTTTATCGATATATGTAATTTATGAATACAAAATTTAATGTGCATATATATGTGTGTTTTATTTTATTCCCATTGTTAGAAAAAACTATAGTTATAGTATATCTATACAAGGGGTAGGCCGGTTACATACACATTTCCAGGGGGTACGTGAAGCATAAAAGGTTGAGAACCACTAATCTAGAGCAGTGGTTCTCAATCTTTTATGCTTCACGTACCCCCTGGAAATGTGTATGTAACTGGCGTACCCCTTGTATAGATAGATAAAACTATAGTTATAGTATAACAATGGGAATAAAATAAAACACATATATCAGTGGTTCTCAACCTTTTATGCTTCACGTACCCCCTGGAAATGTGTATGTAACTGGCGTACCCCTTGTATAGATAGATAAAACTATAGTTATAGTATAACAATGGGAATAAAATAAAACATATATATCAGTGGTTCTCAACCTTTTATGCTTCACGTACCCCCTGGAAATGTGTATGTAACTGGCGTACCCCTTGTATAGATAGATAAAACTATAGTTATAGTATAACAATGGGAATAAAATAAAACATATATATCAGTGGTTCTCAACCTTTTATGCTTCACGTGCCCCCTGGAAATGTGTATGTAACTGGCGTACCCCTTGTATAGATAGATAAAACTATAGTTATAGTATAACAATGGGAATAAAATAAAACACATATATCAGTGGTTCTCAACCTTTTATGCTTCACGTACCCCCTGGAAATGTGTATGTAACTGGCGTACCCCTTGTATAGATAGATAAAACTATAGTTATAGTATAACAATGGGAATAAAATAAAACATATATATCAGTGGTTCTCAACCTTTTATGCTTCACGTACCCCCTGGAAATGTGTATGTAACTGGCGTACCCCTTGTATAGATAGATAAAACTATAGTTATAGTATAACAATGGGAATAAAATAAAACATATATATCAGTGGTTCTCAACCTTTTATGCTTCACGTGCCCCCTGGAAATGTGTATGTAACTGGCGTACCCCTTGTATAGATAGATAAAACTATAGTTATAGTATAACAATGGGAATAAAATAAAACACATATATATATATACACATTAAATTCTGTATTCATAAATTACATATATCGATAAACAGAAAAAATGACATAAACAATTTAACAAATCTTATAAAATCATAAACCTTTTACTGGGTAATCAGATCTAGCGACTTTTGAGCTCTCACCGGGTATCCCCAAGGGATACGCCAACCCCACGTTGAGAACCCCTAATCTAGAGCAATAAAGAGAACTGGAAGATATATCTCGAAAATTGCTTTGCGTTTGATTTGAAATGAGTATGTGACCAATGTTATGGTAAACACACTGAAAATCCAATCGAAGCTCTTTAACGAAATCAAAATTAATCTTGCGATATTTTGAAAATAATCGAGTATACTATAACATAAAATTTACGCCATTTTAAAATCTCTAATAATGTGCCATTTAAAACATTATATTTAGACAGAACTTTAATTCATCTGCTCCCATAGTTCACATATCATATGCAGTGAACTACAGAACATTTCCCACACTCTGATTCCAACCTTTCTCTTTTAAATTTCACTGAAAAGAACTTCCTGAAGTTCAACACATTTAATGGATAAAGAATTTCATTATAATCACTACCACAGCAGTTTTTTTTTTGTTAGTATGCAACTTCTATTCCGATACCGAAATGAGTAACCTTTTTAGACTAAGTCTACATAATTATGCAGTTATTTCGAAAAGCTTAAATACGCATTTTCGAATAAAAATGTGCATAATTATTTTTTTCGAATTATACGTTTTTTATACTTTAAACTTTTTTTTTTGTAAAAACCTAACTTTTGGTATTAATTTAGTTCAAACTATAACTGATGCAACGTTCCAGGGCATTATTGGGCTAGGAGCCCCCTTGGACCCACGGCGATCTAATTTCACACTGTGTCAAGTTTTTTTTACAAGTAATTTTTTTTTATCAATAGAATTAAATCTGTTCTGAAAGGGTTAAACAAATTTTTTAAAAATAGCAGTTCCTGTCAGTGGAACTGTTTATTTAATTTTTAAATTGGTTCTGTCTGGTTGCTGTGAAATCCCAGTCCTAGTGGATTTGTTGGGTTGTTTTACCTCTGAGCGGCACTTTTTTGCACACCATGGGCTAAATGGCCAGGTCACATGGACCCCGAAGGCTCAGAGAAGGTTGGGGGAGGGGACCCACTGGAACAGCTGTTGGGAGACAGATGGTACCCTCCCGTCAAGGCCATCCAGCGTGTTCTTTAACGTGCACAGGGTATGGCTCTCCCGCACACCGGGCCACGGCTTAACGTCCCATCCGACGGACGGCGGCCTTTCCAAGCCCATCGGTGTCCCCTACTGACCGTGGGCAGGGCGGGGAATTTTGCGGAGATAAATCTCAACGCTGACCCAGCTGGGACTCGAACCTGGAAACTACAGATTATAAGCCTGGCGCGCTACCGACTGAGCCACCCCCACCCCCAGTCCTAGGTGGAACTAAAAATGACTTCACTTATGACAGACCTGAATACACAAAAATTACCTTTCTCTGTTGGTTGGAGCCAAGTAAAAATATGGTGTGGAGTTTATATTGTAGCTCTCTATTATGACCTTATTCTTGCGACGTTAATGGGAAATTGGGTGCCTAAAACCAGGCCCGGCGATAGATTTGTCGCCAGGAGCGAATTCGGACTCTGCCGCCCCTTTCTCGAAGCCTCATCTTCGATATTAATGATTAATTTGGCTATATTTAATGTCATTTTTTAAGTAATTGAAAAACACCTGTAGAAAAATAAGTCACACATACTCCAATCAACATTATTGTAGCTTTGGTAATTAGTTTGCAAATTTTCCACCCCTAAAAAAAGGGTACCCAGTGCAGTTGCACGTACGGTAGCGCCGCCCCTGCCTAAAACCCATAGGTTCTTTAACTAATAAATTATAATTTAAAAAAGTTACTTTATGTAGAGAATACAATCGTACAAAATTAATAGTCTCTGGTGAATATAGAATGCTCTTTTTCAAAATGAATCAAGTTTGTTTCCCAAATTAGCGCCATCTAACAGAAGTATTTGAAATTAATGGGAGTTTCGCAAAATGTGAATGGCAATAGGGTTCGAGCCCAGGTAAGGCATTGTTGCGCGTTTTTTTCTGCTGAGGTCCTGCCATCCTCTCAGACCTTCTACTATGACACATAAACTGACAGGCTTCTGTCAGACCTCTGTGGCAAGCAGCTGCTTGAGGGGGTATTTATTTTATTTATTAATATCTATCCAATGGTTAATCTCTGGTGGTCTAGCGGTTATGACGCTTGGCATGTTCTGGGAGACGTTGATTCAAACCCCACTGAGGGCAACCAGTGTTTTTTCGGCTAATTATTTCAATAATTTAATTTATCTTGTAAAATAAAAGTTCCATTTCCCCTATTGGAATAAGAGGCAAATTGTTGCTTCAATCTAAGTGCTTCGGTCACCATATTATACAAATTACAATTAAATTTCTTGCATAAAGTACACCCATCACTCGATTTACACGGTAGATTGGTTCTGGGAAATCACCGTGTAAATCGAAACCAACAACTTACGGGAAACTGGGGGATAGGTTCCGAAAAAAAAAAGAAAATCCTTATTACGAATAAAACGTACATTGAAATTTTTATTTGCACATATTTATCCCAAATTTCAGTTGTTGGGTTAGGTTTTACCTCTGAGCGGCACTTTTTTACACATGGGCTAAATGGCCAGGTCACATGGACCCCGAAGGCTCAGAGAAGGCTGGGGGAGGGGACCCACTGGAACAGCTGTTGGGAGATAGATGATAGCCTTCTGTCAAGGTCATCCAGTGTGCTCTTTAACGTGCACAGAGTATGGCTCTCTCCGCACATGGGGCCACGGCTTAACGTCTCAACCGACGGACGGCGGTCTTTCCAAGCTCATCGGTGTCCCCTACTGACCGTGGGCAGGGCGGGAAATTTTGCCGAGATAAATCTCAACGCTGAACTCTCAAATTTCACTTCAGCTACAATAATCATTTACTTAACGTTATTTATACTTTTTCCCACAAATTCAGATAAGTTTAGATTAATTTCTCGTACATTTCGTTCGCTAAAAATTACTCTTTGTTAATATAAAAAGTACACTATCGAATTTGAAATGATATTTATGAACTGAATATATATACAGTCGTATCAAAATAATATGATCATCTTATTAATCTGATACGACTGTGTATATGTAAAAATAATAAAATAAATACCCCCTCAAGGAGTTGCTTGCCACAGAGGTCTGACAGGAGCCTGTCAGTTTATATGCCACAGTAGATCTGAGGATGGCAGGACCTCAGCAGAAAACATACATACATCCATGCCTTACCCGGGGCTCGAACCCAGGTCCCTTAGATCAGTAGCCAAGCGCACTAACCACTCGGCCATGGGAGGGCAAAAACGGTAAATTAACAATTAAACATTTCTACCAACACTTACTTTTTTTAATTAGCATTTATATTTTATGAATTAGCCGTATTTAGCCTAAATAATAGTCTACAAAGTTCAACTTGTTGCTAAAACGAGATAAAACACGGTTTTTACTAGTCTGAAAAATTCAGTCTAGAAAAGTCAGATCTTGCTGCTGATGCAAAACAGCCATTTTCATTAAGATGTCTACATATATCGCATTAAAATGATTTATAACCAGATAAGCCGTCCCGTGGCCGAGTGGTTAGCGCGCTTTGCTACTGATCTAAGGGACTGGGTTCGAGCCCCAGGTAAGGCATGGATGTTCGTGTTGTTTTCTGCTGAGGTCCTGCCATCCTCTGATTTTCTACTGTGGCATGTAAACTGACAGGCTCCTGTCAGACCTCTGTGGCAAGCAGCTGCTTGAGGGGGTATTTATTTTTTATTCATAACCAGAGATAAAAATAATTTTTGGATTGGATAGGTGTTGATGAAATATTCACACTTTTCGAATCTCCCAAAAGTTTTGACTGCGCCCTCTGACAGTGGAAAATTTTAAAATAAATACAGCAAATAATGAATTTGGGTTAAGGATTTGGTATTTTTGTGGTGGAGTGCGATGATCGAAGGGTTTACATCGGCTGCAACAATTTTTCCCTTCACCCCAGGATGGGTGTGAAAACGCTGGCTCTTGTTTTGAGCGATTAATGAAAAATTCTTTGATTTATTTAACTGCTATCCGAATCTGATGATTCATAGCATTCAAATGCTTCAAAAGGCCTTAGTTTACTTCGTTAGAGGGCGCTAAATGTAAAACTTTAGCATTGCAAACGATATGTGTAAAAAAATTTGAAATTCTGGTGATAGAATGTGTTGAAGAAACGGGTATCCAGAAAACTTACCGACAGAAGTATAATTTATATTCATAATGTGTTTTATTTAAATTATCAGTGGTTATAATTTGACAGGAATTTTTTAACTTAATCTTAAAATTTTAAATAATTTTTTAAGTGCTATTTTAATACTAAATAATTATATTATATACACCAGGGCCGGATCCCCCTCCCCCCACCCTCGATTTTGTTTTAGATCCGGGCCTGAGAAACATTGATTTGCCCCATAACCATTAAGGATGAGAAAACGCAACTTTTTCGTCTCAGAGGATAAGCGAGAAATTCATTTTTGTATTGTGCATGGCATATAATATATTCCTATTTACATTTTCCATCCTCCCATTAGTAAGAATTACTACTGTTAAAAGAGTGCAAAATTCAGAAGTGAAAAACTTCATTTTCTCTGAAAATAAGCAACAAGTATTCGCCAGAGGTGACGATATGTTATCCATCTAGTTCACTTCTATATTATCCTCCGATCTTGACCATGATCACAGAAATATTCAGTTTAAGCCCACACTTTCATAACTTTTCAATAGCTCAACAAGTCCTTTGAAACACTTAAGATTACATTTTTATAAAATGGCACAGGAAAAGTACTGCACTGCTGATTGCCTTAAAGCCAATCTATTTATAAAACAGATTATTTTAAGAGGAACCACTATTAAATTTGTGTTTACTCGTAAATAAGTATCATTTATTTTATACATCATATTTAAATAGTTCAGATAAAAAAAAATGTATTTATAGGTGACATTTCTTGTAACTACTTGTAACAAACAAATATATTTTTACAACTGGAAGAGCCACAGGATTTTTTTTCCTGGGTAGTACAAAATAAATTCTTATGACTTTGATCCAGGGAGGATGCAGAATTAAGCATTTCAATTTCTTGCATTAAATTATAAGACTCATTTTGTGATGTTAAATTTCACAGCTTATTTATTTATGAGGTGCTAAGAGTAACAGCGGTATAACACTTTTAGTTTTTAAAAACTGAATTAACTCTAGGTCTGATATTTCTGTAGCTTAGCTATGATGCGAGATATTAAAAAGGTTGACAGGAATGGCCCAGAGTTGCTATTTCACACAAAATTTCATTAATTACGTATGATTTGCAGAAATCTGAAAATACAAAACTGTCTATAACACACACACCTCTTTTGGTGCATGGCTGTTTCTGTCACATATATTATGGCCCCTCATATACAAAAAAGTTCACATGGGAGTAGTTTACAAGTGCACCTAGACATTCATATTTCCAGCTACTGTTATTTAAACATATGCTTAAGCAAGCTAGAAAAATATATAAAAAAAAAATGACATAAACCATTAAAAACATATACTTTGATATATGAACAAGTGAGAACGCTCAATATGAACTTAATGCAGATAGTAATGAATATGCTTCTCCTGAGTCACATAACTGATATGGGGGAAAAAAATTAAGATACTCCAAAATAGTTACGAAATTTGTTATTTTGCAATTTCATAGCTATTTCAATATTATATCAAAGCACATTGAATCTTGTGAATATTTTTATGCTTACAAGCAGCCAGGATCTATTTTTAAAAAATTGATGGGGGGAGGGGGGAAAGCAAGAGGCTGGCTTTTTTCCAATGTAGCATAACATTTTGCCCTCCGTATAATAGGTCTTTACAAAATTTCTTTAAAAATACATGGAAGGTTAATATTTTTTTTGCATTACCCTACCAGCAATTCAAAAGGGGGAAGCCCCCCCCCCTTCCCCTTAGATCCGGCTCTGCAAGCAGCAGATATGATCTCATGGATATATGGTGTGTTCCAGAATACAAATCGAAAGAATTTTTTTTTTGTCAGAGTACAAATCCAAAAAAATTTTTTTGTTATACTTCAGAGTGAATAGAACTCAGATGCATTACTACTCTACATTTAAAAATGAAATTTATAGATTTCCCAAAAATTTGCTCTATTGACTTCAACCATTTGTGCTCTGAAAACCTCCATATCCTTGGGTTGGTTTGCACACCATGGGCTAAATGGCCAGGTCACATGGACCCCGAAGGTTCAGAGAAGGTTGGGGGAGGGGACCCACTGGAACAGTTGTTGGGAGACAAATGGTAGCCTCCCGTCAAGGCCATCCAGCGTGTTCTTTAACGTGCACAGGGTATGGCTCTCCCGCACACGGGGCCACGGCTTAACGTCCCATCCGACGGACGGCGGCTTTTCCAAGCCCATCGGTGTCCCCTATTAACCGTGGGCAGGGCGGGGAATTTTGCGGAGATAAATCTCAACGCTGACCCAGCTGGGACTCGAACCTGGGAACTACAGATTACGAGCCTGGCGCGCTACCGACTGAGCCACCCCCGCCCCTCTCCATATCCTTGGAGCACAGGAACTCAGTACCTGATATATGAGGTTAAAGTAAAACAGTGATCTAAGGAAGAAATGAATTTCAGATTTGTCGTCCTTATTTTTTAAATGGTTCTACTTTTGACACATAATAAGTAACCTGCAATGTTTAGGAAATTGTTTTTCCGAAATTATATATAGTCATATGTATACATTTTGGAGTTGTTAAGCACATTTGTTAAGCTTAGAAGTTGCTACATAGAATTAATAATAACTAGGCTGATTAAAAATTGCTGTAAATGAAATTGAAAAGATCAAGCTCATTAAAGAGCATTATGCAAGCAAAATTACATTAACTCATCATTAGCAATACTTTCTTACTCATAACAATGGATTAGCTTGATGGGCTATAAATCTGACATCTAAGTGACAACGTATCCATCTTATACTTTCAATCAACACAGAATACCGTGTGATCGTTCTGTTGGTCATATAACCCCCCCATAGCCCTAATTAGAGATACTGATCAGTGGATGGTACTCAACAATAGAGTACCTGACATGATATCTGGGGGGGTTGAGAATTGATATCCTTCCTATTTAAAGAGTAATTCCCCCCCCCCCACGAATTTTGATACTGACCTTTCACTAAATTAGTTTGATTTGCTGTACTAAAACAAATTGTACTGAGAGCGTTTCGAATATACGAAGGTCTCACTAGAAATCTAATGTGTACTTCCATCAATCAATTGTAGAAGAGTCTGTAAATTATCAATTAGAGATTTTATTTTCTGGCATACAGTTAAATTTAAACTAAACATATATATGGAGTCTCGGGTCCTTATTTTTTCCATCCTAAATTGTAAAAAAAAAAATGCCACATTGCAGTTTGTTGGAAGAATCTTCTTATTTAGGTATTGTGGAACTCTAGATCTTGACAGTGTGTGTGTATGTGGGTGGGATAAATATTGCAAACATTGAACGATATTGTATATAGACAAAAGTGGAGACTACACTGAAATTGCTTAGTAACCAGTGGAAATGATAAATTTTACATGCAAATTACATTAATTACTTAATCTAGTCTACAAAAGGAATATGTTCTTATTGAAAATTCTCTATTCCAAATGAGCTAAACTCTTTTTTAAACTTTCCATTAAACGAAATATTTCATATTTTTTCCTTTGTTTTATTTTATAATCTCCAGTCCCCAAAGAAAATAATAAGAAAAATCTTACTGTTTATTTTCAGTTGGTCGAATCTATTACAATAGATTAGATTTATTAAAAATTGTAAATAAAATCCACAGGAGACCAATAGTAAAATCGTACAAAAGTTTAATAAAAAAATAAATACCCCCTCAAACAGCTGCTTGCCACAGAGGTCTGACAGGAGCCTGTCAGTTTATATGCCATAGTAGAAGGCCTGTGAGGATGGCAGGACCTCAGCAGAAAAACGAAACATACATCCATGCCTTACCCGGGGCGCGAACACAGGTCCCTTAGATCAGTAGCCAAGCGTGCTAATCACTCGGCCACTTTAGCGGTAAGAAAAAATCTAAATGCTCTATTTAGGTCATGGACCACGAGATTAAATTTAAACTTCGTGCTATCAAAATTATAATTTACGGAATCATTATTCTGTGATTGACCATCAGTCAGTAGTCTCAAAAATTGGAAATAAGAAAGAACTTCATTTATATAAAAAAAAATACCCCTGAAGCAGCTGCTTGCCACAGAGATTTGACAGTTGGTTCAGTTTATACTCCACAGTAGGTCTGTGAGGAATTATATACATGGAATAAAAAATACATTCTCAAAAAGTATATATATGAGCTCTTGGAACTAGAGGAGACATAATTTAAATCAAATTTTGGAAGTGTATGGAATGCTCTTGCAGTTTCAAATGATTCAACACTCTTAATGCCAAAAATAAAGGCTATTCCATTGTAGATAACATTTGCCTTTATTGGCGAGTCTCAAATTAGATGAAAAAAATGCAATCTCAATTGGATTTAAAATGAATAGAGTCATCATACTAACTACCAGACAGTAAAAAGAAAAGAATTTTGAGCATAATAAAATATATCTTGCACTGTTCTTATAAAATTTTAATTATCAATCACTATAACTAAGCCTCTATACGTTCTGCATACTTTTTCACTTGCCCTCTATTCATTATATTTACAATAAATTGTCATTCACATTTCAAAAATTGCAGACCATACTCTCATATTATCAGTTAGACCACTGCTGCTATTTTTCTCACTTCATATCTTACCAGATCCATTCTTGTCATATAAACTTCACACAGTACTAAGTCCTAAATTTGACATCTTCAGGACTTTGGAATAGCCATTTTTAGATTTGTTTCAGTTTTGCACAATGCATATACATAAACATGCATTACTTATTTACAACATAAAAGTTGTAAATAATAATATAGCCTAAAATATTGTAAAATAGTATATGGGTTGGGTTGTTTTACCTCTGAGCGGCACTTTTTTGCACACAATGGGCTAAATGGCCAGGTCACAAGGACCCCGAAGACTCAGAGAAGGTTGGGGGAGGGGACCCACTGGAACAGCTGTTGGGAGACAGATGGTAACCTCCCGTCAAGGCCATCCAGCGTGTTCTTTAACGTGCATAGGGTATGGCTCTCCCGCACATGGGGCCACGGCTTAATGTCCCATCCGACGGACGGCGGCCTTTCCAAGCCCATCGGTGTCCCCTACTGACCATGGGCAGGGTGGGAAATGTGTAGTAGTTTTATATGCTTACAATAACAAACATGCATCTTGGACTCTGTTCTACCATGGCTAGGCTACAGCTCATTCAATAACCTCCGAGATATTGCCTTTGAAGTATATTTAATTTTAGGTGAGGATCTATACTTAGCTATACATATTGTCTAGAAGGGTCAGGTGATGGAAGTGAAAGGAATTACTTTCATATATTACTTTAGAAAACAAAATTCTCCCAGAGTATTATTACTGGCTGACATAAACTGACTTTATTTGATAGGTGTAGATTTCTTGTAAGCTTCCAGAACTTGACAGCTTTAAATGTATGTAAAACGAAAATTCTATTCTTGACAATAATTCATGTATCAAAAGCGTTTGTCATATCAGGGGTGTAGCAAAGGGACTATGGTTGGGGGTGGTGAGAACGAAATTTTCCAACTCAGAGATGATATTTTGCCAACTGAAAATAAGTACAAGTTCCCAGAATTTCGTTCACTGGTGATGGGGGCAGGGGGTTATACCAGCATTATTGTAATTGGCCCTGATTTTGCCAACTGGCCATAATTTTAACAAAAAGGTTCTCAACTTTTACATCTCACCTAGAGTTTCCCAACTCTCAATTAGAAAAACAATCCCAATTTTCACAACTCGCCCGTGCTTTATCAAGTTGCCTCGATTTTGCCAACTCTCCAGTTTTCACAACTTACCTGTATTTTATTAAGTGGCTTCGAATTTTGCCAAGTTATGCTGATTTTGCCAACACCAAGATTTTGCCAAATCTGCAAGATTTTCTGAAGTTGTCTAGATTTTGCCAATTCTCCTTAATTTCACAAACACAATTCCAAATTTCACAACTCATCTGTATTTTACCAAATGGCTTCGAATTTTGCCAACTCGCCGTAATTTTATAGAAAAATCTCAATTTTTACATCTCATCGTAATTTTACCAAGTCACTTCGAATTTTTACAACTACCCTAGATTTTGCCATCTCTCCTTAACTTTCCAAAAAAAAAAAATCTCAATTTTTACAACTCACCTGGATTTTATCAAATCATTTCGAATTTTGGCAATGCCACTTTTTCTTTTTTTTTTTTTTTTTTTTTTGGGGGGGGGGGGGGGGTAGCTCTGCAAAGTAGCTACACCCCTGGTTATGATTTTATAATTTTTTTAGTGCCTTTTGGTGCCATGTCTAGTCAATCAATTTTGTATACAGGGAAAACAAGAAGAAATGTTCATGGCAGGGTAGTTGTTTCTCAACCTCTCAAATAGTTTTTGCACATAAATTTGGACCATACCTGGTGCAGTGGTGAGCGTACCTGAATACTAAACCAGTGAGCATATCCCTGTATATCTGTATATGTGTTTGTATATTGTATAAGAAACCAGTTCAAGATCAATAGAGTTTCTAGGTTATCTCTATCCTTTGTGTAGGAAATATCTTCTACCCTTTAAAAAATAGTAATAAAAGTTGCACCCTGTGCAGATACTCATTCGACACTGACTGAGCATTTGGTATTGGATGTTGAAAAAAATCTGCATACAAAAACTGTACACTGCACTTATGATCTTTTTGGTTGAAGCATTGTAAGTTTATAAATTATTCTATTTCTGTCATGAGATGCCAAATTAATTGATTTTAATATTATACTTGTCAAATGCATAAATATTATAATTTACAATTCTGCTTGAGAGTAGACTTTCTTGGAAACAAAAGCAAACATTTATTATTAATTGAATATTGAAAGGAATAAAAAAAAAATCTGAAAGTAATAATCTTTAGTTTGAGGAGAAATAATTATCAAATTTAATTTTTCTATGAATATTTTTAAAAGTTGCTAGACTTTATACTGGCCACTTTTGTGCAACTTTGGGTTGTTTTACCTCTGATCAGCACTTTTTTGCACACCATGGGCTAAATGATCAGGTCACATGGATCCTGAAGGCTCAGAGAAGGCTGGGGGAGGGGACCCACTGAAACAACTGTTGGGAGACAGACGGTAACCTCCCGTCAAGGCCATCCAGTGTGTTCTTTAACATGCACAGGGTATGGTTCTCCCACACACGGGGCCACAGCTTAACATCCCATCCGATGGATGGCGGCCTTTCCAAGCCCATCGGTGTCCCCTACTGATCATGGGCAGGGCGGGAAATTTTGCGGAGATAAATCTCAACGCTGACTCAGCTGGGACTCGAACCTGGGAACTGCAGATTACAAGTCTGGGACGCTACCGACTGAGCCACCCCCACCCCTTTCGTGCAACAATCATGTTTTTTCCCCCTTTTTGCACATTATATTTCACGCTTATACATTAATGCATAATTAATATATACTTATTCCTTTCGGAAACTGAAAAAAAATGTTATATCCTTTAAACCTAATTGCAAATCACCAGAACCTTATCAGTTTCTCTTTTGGTCTGATTAACTGGTCAAATTTCAAGTGCCTATTAGATTATTCAGTTTTTTATCTCAATAATTAAGAGACACCACTGCATTTTTATATATATATATATTCATAATTTTTAAGTCAGTAGAACTGTTTTTAACTTGATGGGATATAAACCTACAGCTTCTTGATAATGTGTCATTCATAATATCAATAGAAAATTCTGAATCCTGGTAGGAACCAGGCTACAGAACATTTTTCTGCTAACTTAAAAACTGTTCTTTAATATACAGAGGGCTGCCTGTGAATTATGAATTATTTTCCTATACACACAAACTAAACACTGATTTAGTGTAAAGATCAGAGACAGGCATGGGAAAGATTACATGCAGGGAAACTTAAGAAAATAAAAACTTAAAAAATGTGATGTTACCTATAATTTACCACACTTCAATAAAGGCAACATGCGCTCATTTCATCAACCATAACAAAAACATTTTAAACATTATTTACTTGTATCTTCCAGCATGAATGAATGGCAAACTACAGATTAATATTCCTTAATATATTTATCCAATTAATATTCAATTAGAACCATAAGGAAGAACTGATATGCTTAAAGCAATTTCAATATAAAGAGTTTTCTTCTTGTATCATTAGTACTGAAATAATAATTCTGATTGGCATGCTTCTAAGTATCACACAAATCGAACTTACTCTGGCCTTTACTTTCACTGATAAATGAATAGTTAATAACCTGAAAAATATTATGAGGTACAATAATTTCCAAATCATTACACTAAGTATTTTGCAAATTTTATATTAATCCGAACAAGATTTGACATCTAAATATATATGCATGCATATATACACACATACAAAAAGAAAAAAAAGCCATTTAACGTCGTTCACTAGAAAACATTATCCTTCAACTATGGATAAAAAAAAATTAACATTATCTTTTGTGTGGAGAAGTAGCAAATTCTAAAATATATTTAATAAAAAATACATTATTCGTCACAATGGTCTTACAGTTGTTTGGTTGGAGACCTACTATCAAGACTAAAAATAAATCACTGGCTGGAACAAAATTTAAAATCTGCCCAGAAGCATTCTATAATAGTGGTGAATCAATTTCAATTCTCTATTGTTCATTGATAAAGTTATGTGAATCTAGCAAGATTTCAATGAGTATCCATTTAATAAAATAGGAGATATAAACATGATTAATGTTAATAACACTGGCTGTCTGATTACATTAAATTTTAATTACTTATGAGAAATATCTTGTAAAAAATATTCTACTACATTTCAGAATGAAGGCATTATATATTTGGTCTGTCAGAATGATTGATAAATGAAATTTTTTCCTGAGTAACAAAAAATTACCTCTTACAAGTCTATTTTTAGAATAACCATACATTTAAATGCAAACTTTTTAAAATGTAAATTGTTTGAAACATTTGGCTTTTGCCATTTAAATATCTAAGGCAGCACATTGTAAGAGACCAAGTTAATACCTGAATACAATCACTATAGCCTATGCAAAATACACATAATATCACTTAATAGTTCCTCTTGTTTCCTTATGTATGTGACTAGTAACAGCCAGACACCCTCCTTGGACAAACCTTACAAAGTTATCACCAACAAGAGGACCAACAACAAAAATTCCAGGATAATGAACACTTTCATGACTATACAGATCGATATCAGCAGGATTATTTTTACAGTTTGCAGGGCTGTTTGGATTAATACCAAGATTCTGATCTCCATAAGGTAAGAATGATAAGTTAGGATGCATGCCAACAAGAACAAGAATGTGCGACACTTGAACAACAGAGGGAATACCCTCAGAACTGCATGGCATCAAAATAACCATTCCATTAGGCCTAATCTCCCTCACTTGATAAGCTGGAAATGATTTATAACCTTCATAATGTTCTCTATTCGAGTCCTGCATCATCTGATGCACTTTGTGGTATTCTGGATATATGTTTTCTGGTAATTTGTTGAAAATAAGTTCTGGGTCATCTACTGAGCGTCGGAATACATGTATAGTTGGAATGCCATGAAAACGTGCAGCAATCACAGCATCAGCTGCACTCAGTCCAGCTCCAACAATTAGTAAACTTCCAGAAGTTGAAGATAATGTACCACTATGGATCAGATCTTCCAGTTCCGCTAATGAATGTAAAACGAAAGGTAAATCTTCTCCTTCAACATGAAGCCTGTTTGGTTGATCAGAATTACCTGTTGCCAACACAACATATGGAGTAACATAATGAAAATTTTCCACTTGCACTTCATTTGAGTTGCAGTTCTGATTCACCACATGACCAGATACTTCCCATAATGATTCGAGATTCAGATTATCACTTTCATTTGGAATGCTACCATTGTTCCCTGCTTTTGAAATAGAAGTAACCGTTGCATTGTTCACAAAATATTGGTTCAGTCCTTGGGATTCTACATATTGACGATAATATTTGGCAACAGTCCCCACAGTTGCCCGCTTTTGGCGCAGACCAGACTGTCCTAAACGTAACCTGTAGGAAAACAATTATAACAAAAATTAAAAATATCATTAAGTAAATAAGGACTGTATTAAAAAAATGAATGAAATAAGAAAATATAGAGAAATGCATAAAAGGCCATTCAATAAATAAATGGCATCGAAGTGTATATGAATCCATGACATAAAAGAAATTTCCACTTATCCCAATGGTTCACTAATGAGCTGACACCATTCTCGTAGCAATATGCTGGTGCTGCTGAAAAAAGTTTGGAACATAACCTTCACATCTTCATCTAATTACTGTTGACCTTTTAGTGGCTTTTTTGATGTCCCAAGATGTAATATTCATGAGGGGATATGCCAAAACTATAAGGAGATTGGTCCAATATTGTTCATTGCCACTTATCTTAAAGTGCTGAGTTAATTTTCAAGTGTTCTCAATATGAAAACTAAATGAATTGTAGGAATTTATCCTGACATATGCAACAGAATTTAATAATGTTACTATACATAACTATGAAAATTTAAAAATACAACAACTTAAAAAAAATTTTAAATGTGATTTCTTTTTGCTACTAGTTTTTATATTTTTGTCAGTTCCCTGAGAACTAGTGTCTTCCAGCACTTTAAGAGTTAGGCTGTCCCATTTAGTGTAGGTAACATGAGAGCAGGAACATTTCTGACAACGTTTTTAGTCAAAAGGACATGAAGTTTTGATTTTACTGCTTTGTATAGCCTTTGCGTAGTTTATGCATTATCTCTGCACAATTCTCAAAAGTTTCAGAAATTCAAACAACAGTATCCCTTGCAAGCTAAAACCAAAGTCCATCGCTCTGCCTTCACTTTCCTTGTATAAAGACTTCCTTGATAGTAAGATGTTTCATGTTATTGCCTGTTCGTGCACTTCTAGATTGTTCTCTCTAGAAATTTAACAATAACCCTGTTTCATCTAGTTGTAAATATAAGGTTTTGATTTCTTCAGCCACCAAAAAATAGATTACCCCATGCTGTTGAGATACAGAGACAGGTGCATAATTATCAGCTCCTATGATCTGAATGCAGTAATATTGTGCTCTTTCTTATAGAAAATTATACGTTATTGTACATAAGGTTATATGAAATGGTGTATGGATAACTTGTACTTCCTCTGAAATACAAAGAATATTCACTTATCATAAACAAAACCCAAAATAAACTTATTATTCTGACAAAAGAAAATTGAGTTTGTATCATTTTTTTTCTTTACTGTTTTTTTGCAAACCTAATATTTCATTAAACAAACAAAATTTAGTTGTTAGTGAAGACTAAGTAGTTAATAAACTGCCTAACAAAATTAAGGCAACATTAAAAAAAGTCTGCCATTGTTATTGGTACAACATCATCTTTAGTGATGAATCCTGCTTCTGTCTGTTCGAATCCAGCGGCAGAATCCTTGACCGCCAATGGGCTGGAGAGAGGCACCTAGAGGAGTGTGTTAACACAAAGCATACAGCACCAACAGATGGGATTATGGTGTGTGATCAGTTATGAAAGCAAATTAACTTTAGTATGGATACACACCTCCATTATCAGTGCTCATTACATTCAAGACATTTTACAGCCAATAACTCTTCCCACATGCCGTATTTCATCAGAACAATGCAAGACCCAATGCAGCAGCTGCCACTGTTGAATACCTGAGGCAAAACAATGTGCACATTCTTCTGTGGCCCTCTAGATCCCCTGATTTGTCCCCCATCGAAAATGTATGGGATATGGTCAAACTAGGGTTGCAGAAATACCAGCACATCCCAGCAAACGTAGATGAACTTTGGGCATGAGTGCATAATACTTGAATGGCTATTTGACAATCCAGCATCAAATATTTGTTTGACTCCATGCCTAGGCATGTACATACAAGCAAGGGGTGGACACAATCATTACTAAACAACTATGTAGGTAACACTTCAAATGCCTCCATATTGTAATCATCTATTTCTACAATAAACTACATTTAACCCCCAAATATGAGTATATTCCGATTTGTCCTTCTTGGTGTTCTGATTTTTGTAAACACCAGTAAGTATATATGAATCTGAAAAACCCATAAATTACAAGTCAACAACACATTTAGCTGCATTATCTCACACATATAAAAAAAATAGAGAACTCACTGCTTGGAAAACAATACACAAAAACAAAAGTGGCACTATAATTATTAAACCCTTTGTAGTTGGAGCGATATTATATTTCAGAACAATATCTAATGAGATTTGTCTTTTTCATTATTTGAAGGAAAGATGGAACTAGAAAAAGTAATTGCAAAATGGTCCACAATTTTTAAAGATCTGCCACATTAAAAGAAAGTAATCCTTGAAATTCTTAGTATTAGAATATTACAAAGAAAAAAATTAGTGAAAGTTAAATTAGCAGTTAAAATTTAGTATTTAAATATCAAAATACTGCAACTTGTAACTTAAAAAACAAATATTGTAACAATAACTTTTTTTAAGCTTCTGGATTCTAACTTTTCTATAATAATGTTTTTTTTTCCAGTCCACTGATTAATCCACTTTTTTTAATATTTCGATGTCATCACAACATTGACTCTAACAATTACATCACCATTATAAACAGAACTATATTTTAGCATAGTTTTAATGATTTTCAAGCACTTGTGTAGACTTTTTTGTGTAGACAACATACCTATTTTTTATTGCATCCCATTCCCTTATGCTGAGATTTGGTAACTCCATCCAAGAGCCTAGGCTGATAGTGAGAGTACTGCCTTCCATTTTCTGGAATTACAAAAGAATTTGAATTAATATTTCTTTAATGCATAAATATGTAATAGCCAATGCAAATCGCTTTTTCAATTTTGGGCTAGTGTAAAAAATTACTTCAGCTGTCTGTTATATGAATACATGTAACCTGCAAATTCATATTATACCCACCCAGATACAAAATCTCCACTACAAACTAACCCTTTTCTGGCTTTTTCAACATTGCTACTGTTTGGCTAATTACACAGGCTTGCAAATTGAAACTCTTAGAATGCTGTTTCTATTCTGTTACTGAGCAAAAGGACCTTAGTTTGAGCCCTGGATAAGGCACAGTTATTTGGGTTGTCTTTCTACTGAAGTCTCCCTCACAGATCTTATCTAAGACATATTAAACTGATAGGCTTCTGTCAGACTTCTGTGGCAAGCAGATGCTTGAGAGAGTATGTATTTTATTATTTTTACCTTCTGCAAATTTCCTATGCTAACATCCATGTTTTTGTATCACAAGGATTTTCAACAAACTGGAAAAAAGGAAAACATGTTTTCTCTTATTCCAAGGCAAGCAAATAAAAAATGCAACACTTGTAAGAAGTTATGCAAATGTGACGAAATTTAGGGAGGCGGTAGTATATGTAAATGCATGGAAATGATTAGGTTTACAGGACGAACGAAACGATTGGGCAGACGCGAGCTAACATCACAGATGTGGAGCAGTCAAACACAGATAAAGGCAACCAAAGCTTCCTGGTTGACAAAACGTTATGGAAATTGTTCTAAACCACTAAAGATACCTTTACACAGACAACGACAACTGTTCCATCCAACAGTTAACAGACTGAGTGTGGAAGAATCATCGGCCTTAGAAAAGCTGGTTGGTTGTACAGAGATGTTGCGAACATTGTTGGCCGCAATCCCAGCACCATTGTACACATATGGCACCAGTGGGTTCAAGAAGGATCCAGCACATGCCAACAAGGATTGAAGATGACATATGACCATGAAACGACAGGACCACCACTGCATGGCAGATTTGCAACTACAACACAACTGCAAAGGAACTGGCAACAAGTAACACATCGAATACCTACCAGATGGACTGTAAACAACAAGCTTTCACAGTTTTCACTGCGAGCCTATCATTTGGCACTGCATTTGCCCCTCACATCTGCCCATATGCAAGTACATTTTCAGTGGTGTCACCTCAGACAGAACTGGAATTAACAAGAGTGGAGTACCATGGTGTTTAGTGACAAATCTAGTTTTTGTCTTGGTCAGCACAATGGTAGACATATTCACCATCATCCAGGGAAAAGGAAAGCCACCCAGTGAATGCGACATCATCACAAAGTTCCAGAATCTGATGTCTTGGTGTGGGGAGCCATTAGTCGAACATCTTGGTCAAAACTAGTCATCATAAGGGGATCTTCAACTGCCCAACAATATGTTACCAACATTTTGCAGCTGGTGGCTGTCCAGCTGTTCAGCAGCACGGAACCTTTTACCAGCAATATAATGCCCATCCCCACACATAGTAGTGCCCAGTCCACAATAGTCTGCATTATCTACGTGAGCAAAACATTCAGGTACTACCATGGCCAGCATGCTCGCTGGACCTTTCATCTATTGAACACATATGGGACATGATGGGCTGACAGCTCCAAAAACACACAAGAGGTGTGCCGACCACTGTCGCTGAAATGGAACAGCAACTTCGTGCAATTTGGTGTTCTATCCCTCAGGAGCACATTACAGAGTTGTATGATAGCCTTCCGTGTTCATGAATGCATTGCTGTGTGGGATGGTTCAACATCATACTAAGTATACCACTTTACCGGGTAGGTAAAGTGGTAATTTTCCATATTTTTTTTTGATAATGTAATCAATCATACATCTCAGTGTATGCCAACAGCTGCCTGCGTTTCAATAAAATGGCATTAATCCTTCCAGGTGTTGCAATTTTCCTGTAGTGTAATTTATCCAAATAACTTATGTACTTTCTATTAAAAAGGACAAAACTCAGTAAAGAGTGAGTGAAAACTCGGTGAAAGTGAAAGAAACAGAGAAAATAGCTGACATTTTCTTCATTTGCTTTCACCAGGTTTCCTGGAATAAATTACAACTTTTGGCTTGAAATGAAAGTTTTGGAGCTTTTCTTTCATGTATTATGAATGGTGTTTCCCCTTTAAAGACCAGCAATAATCTACCATCCATGCTGACATTCCACCTTGATAGAATCTCTCACCATGTCCATTGCTGATGAAACCAAGAACTTCCAGAAAATAATCTAAATGGGAGTGCAAGAAATGACCATTCCAGCTCATCTTGCATCCTAATTTTTGAAATTTATTGAGAATATTTCCAATGATCACACTAGAAAATTCAATAACCAGCAATTTTGACAACCATATGATAATAACAAAAATATATGAAATATAATTTTTGTGCATTTTATTCAAAAGCATAAAAGAGTATGTTTTGTCACAAATCCATAGCTATATGATGGGAATAAATGAATATTATTTTTGAACTCAATGTATCCAAATTACTAAAGAGCATGTATAATTAGCCAGATCCTAAAATACTGTATCCTTATTTTTTTTGTAACACTAAAAGTAAAAAAATACCAGTAAGCAAGTGTGCAATGGCAATATCTAGTGTATCACTGATCATTCAACAACACAAAAGATCTTCTGTCTGTGGGCCACAGTACGAAAAATTTTAACATTTCACAATGCTTTACTGAGAAAATTACAGAAATTATATTATGTACAAATTTGTAACAATAACAAATAAATAATGTCAAGCATAATTTAAATTTTTGACAACATAAGCAATCATGATCCACACAAAAGGCAGTGGCATGCTGACCATGGTTATGCACCACTGATCTAGAAGGAGCACAATGACATGGACTGACATTAACATTCACAGGCAAAACATGTCAGAACTCTACTGAACTCTCACTTCCCTACCAAACGTTCTTCTGGACCACTTGTAACTCGTGTAATATCTATCATTTTTGCCCCTTCCTATATCTGCTACTAAATTAGGTTTATAACATACAAATTTTAAACCTTTATATTTCATTTTTCACCATGATACATTTTACAATCTGTCACAATTGGTAGTGGAATCAAAGTGGAAACAACCACAGGTATTTAAATTACAATCAGTTGGAAAATGTACCTGAAGTCTTAATCTGTACCCATCTTACCTGCCAAGAACCTCCAGGATATCCTTTACCTAGCACCACATGGTCAACTGCCCAATCTGAATTGTAGTGCCAGGAGAGAATTGAAGGATGGTCAATCCCAAGATCTGCCTGAGGATGGTTCAAAGCATCAAATAACACTGACACAGGATTTGTAGAACGACCTTCAATGCCTTCAGATAAGTAGCATAAGTCCTGCAAACAAATGATTAAAATAATTTAAGAAAATAAAAGTAAAAACCGTTATGCAACCAAAGTAAACAATAAGTAAGCTACAATTATTCCCAATAGCGAATCAGTTTAAATTTTGTTCTGTTCTCTTTTAAACATATGATCAGAATACCATGAAGTATTTGCTTTCTATGTGAATAGTACATGGATTTTTAATTTCATTTAAAAAAGTCTCAATGGCATTTTACTCTACTAAATTCTACATTGTGCTATAAAAAGGACAAGTACCAAAAATATATTTTACTGAAGTAGCAACTTCAAAAACAATCTATTTCATTAATTTGTACAAAAATGTTTATAATTTTGATTAAAAAAAAAGGTGGACCATAGATCAAAATACTTTACAAATGGATTCACAATAATGTGCACCATGGATTAAATAATAATATTTATTACAGTTTATCTTATAGGTTTTTCTAGATTTTTTTTTTTACTGAACTTCTAATCAATACTAAAATGGCAATACTAGATGAATAAAAGCAACAATGGCAATGAGCTACATGATTATTTAAAAATTATTTCCTATATGGGTTGAGTCGTGTTACTTTAAACTTGAGCAGCATTTTTTTATTTTAGAAGAGGCTAAAAGGCCAAGTCACTAGAATTCCTACACTTGAAGAATTGAGAATAAAAGCTGAACTTTATGGGAAGCTTTTGGAAATGTGTGAAAATATCACATTAAGATCATGCAATGTATTTTTTTTTAATATACACAAGATATCAATGTACACTCAGGACCAAGGCTTAACATATATCTGATCAGTAATAAATTATCACAGGAAAAGTCCTGTAGACAAGGAACATTTGAAAAAAATTGGTTGTCCTGACTGGAATTCGAACCCAGGTATCTCAGAAGTATGTTGGGAGTCTTCTGGGAGACCCAGGTTCGAGTCCCAGTCAAGAAAACCAATTTTTTTCAACTAATTTTTTCAAATATATCTGATGAATACATATGCAAACAATTCGGTGTTTTCTTTAGCAAGGACAAAATCTCAATGCTATCAAATTCTGTGAATGAACCTTCAAACACCAATTTATAAGCTAGATATTATATTTAATGCACTGATTGAAAATCTGCATGACTGATGTTCAATTCCCTATTTTCAGAATTTTTGTTGCAAATTTAATAAGCAATCCCATGTTTAGAAAATCTAATTTATGGATTTTTTTTTTACTCAGGAATGATAAGTAGTTGAGAAACAGTGGTAGATATATATATATATTTCATAAATAAATTGCGGTTTGAAGTCTAATACTCTGAAATTGCCAACTAATTTGATTTTCCAATTCTATTTTTGCTAGCATTTGATGTTCAATTTCTACCCCTATTTTCAGACTTTTGTTGCAGATTTAATAAGAACTCAAATGGTGGTCCTTTTAACAAGAAACTCACAAAATTAATATTTTTAATATTATAAATAATGTTGCTTGATCATTGAACATGTGTACATTAAAATGTTTACAATAGCTTTGAGGCAGTATCCGAATTATTTTGTTAATGTGAAGTCAACATTTATGTAAATTAGCAATAACTAAGGAGAAAAGAAGCAAATATGTGCTGCTAACTATAGAGATTTGGTAAAAAGTGGTAAAAATTTTTACAAATAAAGATAATGAAATTTTTAAACATTTTCAAGATGGTAGTGTACAAATAATGTACAATTAACAAATACAATATAAACACAGACCTCAGGAAAACAAATATTCCAATCAATTGGTAGGTCAAACATAAGTATGGTATATAGTACACAGAAAATAATTTGCTCATTGCAATTGCAATTTATTTTAGTAATTAGCATCATCATCTTAGTGGGCAAGTGGTTAGCATACTTGACTATGAACCAAAGATAACTGGGTTTAAACCCCAAAAAAGCATGGCTGTTACTTTTCTCGTGTTCCCTTTCTGCCAAGATCTTGTTTCCCACAGATCTCTATAGTGCATTATACTAACAGGTTCCTCTAAAACTTATGAGGCAAGCAGCTATTTGAGGGGTTATTTTTAGTACAATTACATTATTTAAAAAGTGTTCAATTTAGCTAATATTTTTACCTGTTCTACAAGAGATTTCTCTTTGTTTTCTTCAAGTCTGTACTGTAAAAAATCAATAGGGTGGGGAAGTCCATTATAAAATGGCCAGTTTCCAGCAAGCATATAGGATAAAGTGATTGCAGAGGGACCATTGCCTGAAAAAAAGGATTCACTTATTAATTCAAATATAAATTTAAATTATTTTCAACAACAAATAGATACAGGCTTCTTAATGATTAATTCAACATAACTTCTGAATATGCAAAAAAAAATTAAATTGACAATATGAACTAATTTGATTTTCTAGTTATAGCAATAACTTACACAATCCCTCATAATAATCTGAAATGTATGCAAAACAAGACTGAAATCAATTTGCTAATAGTAAGATTCGAAACTTTTAACATTGCATTTGAAGACTGATCTTCGTATTTGAAAAACTAATCTTATGCTACTGTAGCTTCTCTACTTCTAAGTTATTAACTGCATTGAGTTGGGCTGTTTTATCTTTCAGCAGCACCATTTTTCTGCACAGAATGACTAAGTAACTAGGTCACAAGGACTCCAAGGATTCAGAGAAGAGAATACATAGGAACAGACCTCCCATTAAGGCCATTCCAGCACATTCTTTAATGTGCACAGAGTATGACTCTCCTGTACATAGGGCCATGATTTTACATCGCATCCAATGAATGGCAGCCTGTCCAGTCAATCAGTGTCCTCTTTCTGTTCAGTTTAGCAGAGCTAAATCTCAAAGCCACAGCTGGGAGTCAAACATGTAAATTTCAGATTATGAGCTTGGTGCACTCTAACCGAGCCACTCCTTTCCTCCTACCAAATGGAACAAAGTAAATTAGTAGTTAATTATATAATAACCTTCCTATTTGAAAATGTTTTGTGTTCATTTAGGTGTAACTGTCTTGCAGCTTTCTGAGCACTTCCGTATGATATTCCCGATTGCACTGAGAGTTTCCTAAGGCTTTTTGTCTAATTTTATACTCTAACATACTATTTCAAACATTTAAATATTCCCCAAAAATAATTATATGAATAAAATTTCACTTCTACTCTCATTTCAAAAGTAAAAAATTATATATAATAAGCTCCTTATTTAACAAACAATATGTGCAAAAGAAATTTCTTGAAAATTTGCCTTTAGCATCTTGCATTATCTACTTTAATCTGTGTCTACTACAGGGTGACTGAAAAGTTGCATAACCCACAATAAACACACATTTCTTTTAGATTAATGATAAGCATATATGAAATTAAACAGCTACAAACATAAGCTATATCTGACCTTTCTAACAAAAGAATATAAATGTCATTACAACATATGTTGAAATTGGCCTCCTTGTTTACAGATGCAAGCACAAGCTCTTTTTACCACATTTGATGCAACCTTGTGAAGCACCTGAAGACCGATGGTTGCAATTCCTGTTGTAATGTTCATCTTGAGTTCATCCAGTGTGTGAGAATTATTTTGATACACAACACCTTTAAGATCGCCCCCCCCCCCCACACACAAGAGAAAAAAATCTGCAGGTGACAAATCCAGTAATCTCGGGGCTACCAGCCTTTGGAAATGAGATGATCACAAAAAACTCTTACAAAATCTGCATCATGGTTTCATTCAACACGTGGCACATCTTTCTGCAACCAACAGTCTCGTTCATTAACCTCAAGGAATGCAATGAACTGTATAATGATGTCTTGGTATACCGCACTATTCACTGTCATCTCAAAGAAAATGGATACCACTATGCAATAACATGATCCCACACACACTCCAATTTTTTGAGAGTGCAAGAGCTGTTCATGAAAAATGTGTATTTTCAGAGGACTAAATCCTATTGTTTTGAATATTCACACAGCTACTTAGGTGAAACCAAGCATCCTCACTGAAAAAAAAAAATTTATCAAGCTGCACTATTCCATGTTCAACAAATGACCAAAACCATCGGCAGTAGATTGTGCGTTTTTCTTTATCTGGGTTCTTCTACCTCTGAGCGGCACTTTTTTGCACACCATGAGCTAAATGTCCAGGTCACAAGACCCTGAAGGCTCAGAGAAGGTTGGGGGAGGGGACCCACTGGAACAGCTGTTGGGAGACAGATGGTAGCCTCCCATCAAGGTCATCCAGTGTGTTCTTTAACGAGCACAGGGTATGGCTCTCCCACACACGAGACAGCGACTTAATATCCCATCTAACGGACAGCTTTTCTAAGCCCATTGGTGTCCCCTACTGACCATATGGGAAGGGCGGCGAGTTTTGCGGAGATAGCTTCTTCAATTCCTGGAGTGCACACAATATGGACAAAGGTGTAACTGTCTTGCAGCTTTCTGAGCAGTTACATATGATATTCCTTCTTGCACTGCGAGTTTCCTGATGCTTTTTGTATGGGACTTCTGCAATGCTCTCTGCATGCCCTTCAATTTAGCATTAGTCAACACGGTAGGTCTCCTGACTGTCCCTTGTCAGCAACTGATCTCATTTCCTAGAAAAGTTTTGCCAATCTGGCCATCAGCAACTTCTGAGGGACTGCAGAAACAGTATATTACTTACGAAACTCATTGGCAATGCATTCATTTGAATGACAACCAAAATAATGTTCCAAAATGAAAACTTGTTGTGCCTGGGAAAAAGAACTTTCATTTCAGTCAGCATCTCTTATAGTTTTCAATAATCTTATGGTACCATTTAGTGGGAGAACAATTACAACTATTTTGAAACAATTCACATAAACTTCAACTTTGGGTTGCAGAACTTTTTGATCACCCTGTAGTAAGTGGTCTGTTTCAAAAATGAAATATGTCATTTGTGGCCATATCATGGCTCTGTCGTAAAATATGCTCTATACATAAACTTTCCTACTTTATTAATTTTAATGCTCTTTTGCAATTTTTAATCACTCAGTGCTCTTTGCAGACATGCTATGCATATCCTCATCATACAAAAGTTACAATCCTTGTAAGGGCAACCTTTAAAATAAGGTATCATAAGGTAAATTAACAGCTTACTAATTAGTGCTCAATAGCCTAATCAAGCTGTGATCTTAAAAATGCATATTAAAACCATTACAATGAATAAATAGTTTTGTGAGAAAAATGAGTTTTGCTGATGTGCAGGATTCGAACTCTCTCTCCAGATTCATTGTGTTGGCAGCAGAAATCTGCCTTTTTAAGCTGAATACGGATTCGTGGTTGATAAAAAAAATTCAAGTAATATTTAATTATAATGATCTTGAATACAAGACATGCTTAATATCTATGTCTATTGAATAACTGTACATGCTTTTGCTGATAATTATCTACTGATATAAAATGGAGTCAAAATTTTTTTAAGTAATTTTATTTTCTGCAATTTCATAACTTATTATTACTACTGAAATACAAATAATAATTCTTACTGTTGTTCTAACAGAAATATAATAAATCACTAATACAATGACATTAATTTTAGAGAAAAAAATTCTCTTGAACCAAGTGGAAATACAAGTTCATGACTTTAACTGATAGCATGTCAGGTGCTCTAATTTTGAACTACCAGCTACTGATAGTTACTGATTCAATAAAGGAGAATTTGCTCAGTGGCTGGTAGCTTAGTGGTAAAGCACTAATATGTCATTAGGAGGTCATATCCCACCTGGCTCAGATATATTTTTCCTCTGAAATCAATATCTATGTAGTAGTGTTACTTTTTATATTATTATTGGTTTATTGTTTACAATTATGAAAACCATTACATGCCCCAGTGTTAAAAATGAAGCACACAAGACTGTAGGAGTACCATTATGCGAGACTACTCCTGAAAAATGTTTAGGCTCAGAAGCTTCATTTAAGCTTCCAAAATGTTTGTGGGAGATGGGGGGGGGGGGGGGGCTTGCTCTCAAGGATTAAATTTAGGTACTAACATTGAACTGATCAGAACCTAATTAAATCTA
The DNA here is from genome assembly GCA_038380435.1 of Ryuthela nishihirai. NCBI lineage: Eukaryota > Metazoa > Arthropoda > Arachnida > Araneae > Heptathelidae > Ryuthela > Ryuthela nishihirai. Next base: position 288,418 of record JAWZYU010000038.1, read on the forward strand.
TATTAAATAGACCTTAAAAATATTTCAAGGACAAAAATTTATTTCAATAACTATGAGAAAAACATTTTATGCAGGTATTAAGAGACATCAGTAGGTCATATATTAATATGAATAGCAGAACTGTTTCTATTTCATTTTTAACCTTCTGTAAACCAGAAAATAATTTGTTGTAGATGACCTCGAGATATGCCATTGTGAAAGACCATTTATGGTGCTTAGAGCCAAGTTATAAATTTAGTTACGTCATCTTAAAATGTTATTACACAAAAAATTATGTATAATAATTACTAATGTGATAAAACAAACCTCAAAAAGTATACACACACACCAGTGGCATAGTCAGAACTTTTAGGAGATGTTTGGAAAATTTTAATTTTTTTTAATGTAGCAAATTGATGAGCGAATGTTTTTTTAGTATCATTTTCCTAAGGGGGAGTTTAACCTCCAATTTTTCCTCCTTAACTATGCCACTGTAAACCCATACACAACAGGTTAGAATTTTCAAAAACTAATAACATTTTATGCCATTTCTGTATTATTAGAAAAATTAATGTACCTATAACAACAGCATTCTTGAATGTCTGTGTTGTCATTTTTTATTCTTGGAGTAACAACAAATTAAATAACTACGTTATCAAGATACAGCCTGCTCTGTTTTGCTGACGTTTAGTTTTCTCATCTGAAAAGAAAAAAAAAATTATGTCTGGTTTACTCGTAAAAAAGAGAATATCAGATACAATTTATAATGCTTTTAACATGTTTCATATAAACAAACTGGAGTGCCACTTTTACAATCATTCAATATATTATTTTACAGGAATGTAGCATCTCTGGTTTTAAATTGCAAATAATTAAGTCTCTAGATATTAATCTCTGATTATGAATTATTAATTAAAATTGAAATGCAAATATTAGTTCACAATATTTGCTTTTTGAATAATCTTAAGGTTATTTTGAATAAAATTTTAAAAAATAGCTTTAACTTTGCAAATTTGACTATGACGAAAACTATCAAGATGAAAAGCATCTATCATTATGATTGGAATTTGACATGAAATGTGATATACATCCAAATTTTACAATATGGGAGAAAATGTACGCACATTTAACCAATGCAACCATAAGGATGTAAACTAAGGATGTGTATAAAGACTGTAAAAGAAAGCTTTCCATTCCAGCCAAATCTAGCATGAACTTGGATAGCAATTTAAAATTGGTGGGATGAGGGTGGGGGCAAGTCAAGGCTAGCAAATTTCACATTGCTGGATTCTTGCCAAAACTGCCAGACCCTGGATAGTGTCATTTGTTGGACTGGTATTTCAGTTTTGGCTCATACACAAACCCATGTTTTGCTGATGATAATGACACAATGAAGAAATGCATCCCCACTTCGTTGTGATTCCAGGTAGAAGTTTGCAACAAAATACTTATGCCACTTTTGCATCTCTGTGAGATTGTTTGGGACCAACTGTGCTGCAATTTTTTGCATTGCTCAGGAAGTCCTTCAGAATATGCTGAATGGTGGAATTACAAGTATAACTTCATTCATCAACCCTCAAAATTAAATAATCATAAAAAAAAAGCCTAAAATATATATTTCACAATTTTTGGATAGTTCTACTTGATGTCATTATTTAATTTTGGAAGGTTTTGAGTTGCTGCTTACATTTTTCATGTTTTAAGCTAGCGCTAGTTTAAAGCTTCATAGACTGCAGGAAAACAATATGGCAGCCTGCAGTAGCTCTGCAGAATAATTACCATTTTGCTTAAACCCAACTGGCAAACAGAAATGAAAATTATTAAAAATGATCGAATTTATGTTGAATTAGCAAACTTTGAAAACAGGATTATAATAATCAGTGGTAGGAAAGGGTTGGGTTGGGTTGTTTTACCTCTGAGTGGCACTTTTTTGCACACCATGGGCTAAATGGCCAGGTCACATGGACCCCGAAGGCTCAGAGAAGGTTGGGGGAGGGGACTCACTGGAACAGCTGTTGGGAGACAGATGGTAGCCTCCCGTCAAGGCCATCCAGCGTGTTCTTTAACATGCACAGGGTATGGCTCTCCCGCACACGGGGCCACGGCTTAACATCCCATCTTCATTGGGCTTAACATCCCATCCGATGGACGGCGGCCTTTCCAAGCCCATCGGTGTCCCCTACTGACCGTGGGCAGGGCGGGGTAGGAAAGGGGGAAAGGAAAGGAAATTAAGTATTATATCAGTGTTTCTCCAAATGGTGTTCTACAGAACTCTGTAAAAATAAAGGTTTCATAAAAAAAATTATAACTTAAATTTTTAATTTTTTCCATATATATATATATGAAATGCAATTTTTGTTTCTAAATGTGTGCAATTAAATAAGATAATATGTTGATCTCACATCCTTGTTTAATATTTATTTATTATTATCCTTCTTTGTGGTCTAGGCTTTTTAGCTTTATACATGTTTTTTATTAAGGGTTTCACAAATTTTTCCAAATGCAAGAGGGTTTAATGGCCATATTAAATTGGGAAACACTAGATTATATGGATATAACTCAGGTGTCAAACATGCTAATTCTTACTCATTTGAATTTTCTGAACATGACACTGTCACAAATCAGCTGGTGCTACTGCCAGTGTCAGATTAAGGCACCTGAATGACTCAGGCACAAAGGATTCAAGAGGCCACCCAACTGTCCAAGAGAGTGTGTGTGTGTATGGAGAGAAGATATTCACTCTACAAAACATTTTGTAGCTTACAGATAGAAAAAGATGCATGCAGCTGATTTAATAAATTTAATTTCAGAACTGTATAAATAAAAAAATTTAACATATACTATATAAACTTTCACATACTGAAAAATAAACAAAGCTTTATTATATATAAAAATAAATATCTGTTCATTAGTGTATTTAACAAAAATCACATCATATTTCATGTTAACCCAGTAAAAATATGAGATTTTTACATAAATAGTAGGTTATACCAATTGAGAAATATTTCACTTAATAAAATATAGGAATTAAAATATAGTTTTGAGAACCTAGGAGAGTGCTTCATGTGCCTATGCAGTAATCTAGCTACTGTTAACAATTGATCTGAAGTTTAATGACCCACCAGAAACTGTCTACATAAGACAAACTGTGTACTGATAACAATAGATGTATTATAGCAGTGATGAATGTAAAAAAATGCTATAGTTTAATTCACGTAATAAAGTAGTATTTTCACAAATTTCAATAATTTGGATTAGTCGAATATTTTACCTATGGCCTAATAATTATTATACGCTTTGGGGGAAAACAGCTGATTGCTATCATAATACATGCTCATTAAGGTGATTTGCACGAGGGTTAGATTGTTACGATAGGAGAAAGTAGTTTGTCTTCTACACATACGCAGTTTTCTTCATGGATATAAATGGTACTCACGTGTACTACTATTTTAGAACTATCATGTTAGGTTTGGCTTTCTTACAAAAATCTCTACTGGAGGTTCGTAATCGGCTTACTTAAATTTTCAATACTGTTCCCAATACGTTAAGGATTACATATAAAAAATAATGGAAAATGCCTAATTAAACATTTGCTTTTTATATCTTTGTAAATCATATATATACAACACGAAATAAATATAGCACATTTACAAAACCTTTTTCCTCTACTGCAGAAACGTCAACGACGCGTGACACTGTAACGAGTTGACAGAATCATTTCATAATTTTGCATCACAGAATTCAGTAAACTGTTACACTATATGCAACAACTAACGGAAACTATTCAACTATAACTCAGTAATTACTATAAACTCACTTGAAATATCAGCGTAGAGCGGTGATGATCAATCATTTCTAATAATGTGAAAGCAATCTACAGTACGCCAGTTACCGACAAACACACTATAAATACAGCTATCTTTTACCGGTAGATTTAAGCCGTAGCTTCACGTTATGCTCAGAGCGAAATCTCACACAAACTAGTGGCGCCATCTATTAGTGAAAAAAAACTCAAACGTCACAGAGTGATGTCATATGATGCAATCGTTATTGGGGAAACCTAAATGTTTTTTTTCAGTGTTGGCAAACGAAATGAAACACGTTACGCTACATTTTCCGTTACAGCCAATCATTTTTCGTTACTTTTTTGTTATAGCAAAATTTACGTTACGTTAACGTTATAGCGAAATATTTTTAATACAAATACAAAATAATGAAATATGTTATTTTAATTATATATGTATGCAGTAGAAGTGTCATCGGTTCGCAGTAGTTTAATCAATCCGCTATTTAAAAAACAAAAAAATTGGAAAGAGGAAAATTATCAATATTAATAACGAAATAAATGCATATATGCAAGTAGAATTGTTGCGGTTGCTTTTTTTGCTACTGAGTCTTAAAAATTGTGGTTTAAAAACAATAATGCCCTGTATGCGGAACAGGATGATATTCTTCTCTTTATTCCAATATATATGTAAACCATGCAATCGAAATTACTGAACAGATTTATGCATAATTTCTAGGAATTGTTCAGCACATTGTTTGAATTTGGTTAGAACTGTTTAAAATTACAAAGGAACAGCTTAAAATTTTATTTTTCTTGGTTCTTTAGTTATAGGATTTTTATAAAATAAAATGGAGCATTATTAATAAAAATTTCTGAGCATAATTATGCGTTCATTATTCTTAGTACTATAATAATTTTTGTGCACAGATTTAATATTTTGAAAATAATTTGCTAAAATAACTCGAAGAAAATTTTTAAAAAAGTGAAAATTTCTTCAAAAATATTATCATAACACATAGTCGGGGTTATTCTAGTACAGTGGTTCCCAACGTTTTTTGTTACGCGAACCCCTTTCAACCCCATAAAATGTATTGCGAACCCTCAGGATAATAATGACAAAAAAAAACGCTTCAAATTAAAATTTACATTACATAATTATAAAATTTTACTATATATAATTATGACACCTCTAAAATTTAGAGTCATAGAAGAATATTTGTAACAAAATTGGACAATTCTTTCCTACTTTAAGGCGACATTATAGAATTTTTAGCGCGAACCCCTTGGGGTTCGCGCTAAAAATTCTATAATGTCGTATTCTGTATTCCCATTTGGTGGGGGTGGCTTAGTCGGTAGCGCGCCAGGCTCGTAATCTGTAGTTCCCAGATTCGAGTCCCAGCTGGGTCAGCGTTGAGATTTATCTCCGCAAAATTCCCCGCTCTGCCCACGGTCAGTAGGGGACACCGATGGGCTTTGAAAAGCCGCCGTCCGTCGGATGGGACGTTAAGCCGTGGCTCGGTGTACGGGAGAGCCATACCCTGTGCACGTTAAAGAACACGCTGGATGGCCTTGACGGAAGGCTACCATCTGTCTCCCAACAGCTGTTCCAGTGGGTCCCCTCCCCCAATCTTCTCTGAGCTTCTGGGGTCCATGTGGCCTGGCCATTTAGCCCATGGTGTGCAAAAAAGTGCCGCTCAGAGGTAAAACAACCCAACCCATTTGGTGGTTCCACTGTGTGGAACCACCAAATGGGAACCACTGTTCTACTACATAGTTAGGGTAGTTATGAAATTCTCTAAATTATATAGTAGATTGCATATCGCAGAGATTTCATTTGGCATAAAACTCATTACAATCCCCCTCTCCTCGGTATAATTTTCCTCGCTCTTTAGGGGAAGTCTAATACTCTCTAAAGTTGAAGTAGATGGCACTCCCCATGTGATTTTGAATAACTGCTAATGCAAAGTCTAAGTGAGACACCCGTGTTTAAAACGATGAAAATTAAAAAAGAAAACGAAATTCATTGAAAAATATTGTTCTTTTAACGCAATCAATATTATTCTACTATTTTATTCATCATTCTAAGCAAAATTTTTTCTAATAATTTCGAATCCAAATTATTTCTTTCGTTAGAGAGAATCCATTTAAGTATAGAAAAAAATCTCTGCAGATATTTTTTTATTCATTAGGTTATGATACATTTCTTGATTTGCAGGTACTGCTGGAACAATTCTTGTAAGTCATATTGCAATGCTTTTTCTCGATTTTTTCAGTAGTGAAAAATATTTTCTTTTGTAGAAATTCGCTTTCAAATTCATTTAATAAAATTGAAATTTTATTTTCTTTTGCTCCATTTTTTGGTTTGATTATGGTAGATTTCCAGCAAATCATTTGTTGAGTCGTTTAATGACAATTATTTTTATCGATGCTTTTCTGTAAAAGTAATTTGCTGTGCTTTTCAATGTACTCATGCAAATTAAATAAGTTTTCTCTTAAACAGACTTCATATGGCATAAAAAAAAACGTAATGAATAAATGCATATAAGTAAAGAAATTGAAAACATAACCTATTTAACATTTTTCTTAAAGAAGCTTCAGAAAAGTGCAAGTAATCATTGTCACTGCTTGATTGAAATATAAGTATTACATCCTTTAATTTTCTCAACATATATACAGGGTGAAATTGATTGTTAAAGGATTTGCAAACATACACAATGGATATGTTTCGGGGGGGGGGGGGGCATGAAGAGAAGTCGACAGTATAGTGGGAAAGACAAAACTGAAAGTTACGATTATCGTCAAGGTTAATGGACCTTTCCTTCTATTCTCTACATCTTATACGGGGCGGGGGTGGCTCAGTCGGTAGCGCGCCAGGCTCGTGGGTTCGAGTCCCAGTTGGGTCAGCGTTGAGATTTATCTCCGCCAAATTCCCCGCCTTGCCCACGGTCAGTAGGGGACACCGATGGGCTTGGAAAGGCCGCCGTCCGTCGGATGGGACGTTCCCAGACAGGAACTGTACAGGAAGGAACAGGCACAGTATAAGCTCGCCATACGAGAGGCGCAGCAGACTTCCTGGCAGAAATTCTGCAGCGAGGTCTCTGTACGGAACCCTTTTACGTTACAGTATAAGCTAGCTACGGATAAGGATTTTAAACCCCTGGAAATCGCTTATGTTCGCAAGGAAGATGGATCCAAGACCACTTCCTTTGGCGAGACCATCCAGGTACTTTTAGATAATTTATTTCCTAAAGACGACAGGAGCTCTGATGATGCAGAACATCAACTCCTAAGGGAAAACTGCAGGACTCCACCGGATACGCCGGATGATGTCACGTTTACGAAAGAGGAGGTAGGAGAGGTTATAAGTGATATGGCCCGGGGCAAGGCCCCGGGTAACGACAGTCTGACTGTGGAAATTGTTTCTCAGGTGTTTATCGAACATAAAGACCTGTTCACCCAGCTCTTCAACAAGTGCTTGAATCTGGGAGCCTTCCCAACTGCCTGGAAACAGGCAGACCTGGTCCTGTTAAACAAGGCAGGCAGGGATCTGGCGAATGCAAGATCTTACAGACCGATATGTCTGCTGCCGGTGCTGGGAAAGGTGCTGGATAAACTCCTGACAAACAGGTTGTACTACCATTGCCACAAGAATGGATTCCTGAATCCCAAGCAATTTGGGTTCAGGACAGACCAGTCCACCACCGCTGCTATAAAACAGGTAAACAAAGTGCTCAAGTTGCACACCTCTCTTATTGCCTTGGATGGGACGGGCGCATTCGACAATGTCTGGTGGCCTGCAATCCTGACTAAATTGAAGGAGTGTTCCTGCCCTAGGAACATCTTCATTCTTGTGGCCAATTACCTCAATGAGAGGATGGTCACATATTCACATGCTAGCGGAACTGCCTCAAGAAACTTGGAAAGAGGCTGTCCACAAGGATCGTGCAGCGGACCGTTCCTCTGGAATTTAGTCGCTGATACTGCTCTGGAGTTGACCCTGCCCGAGGGGGTCTGGCTCCAGGCCTATGCGGATGACTTGCTGCTTGCCATAACAGCGTCCTCCAGAGCTAAACTGGAAGTTGCTGGCAACGCAGCAATTAAAATACTGGAAGGATGGTGTCTTCGCAATAAGCTTGGGTTCAGCGTTGCAAAGACAACATCAATGACTGTTGCAAAAGAGGGTGTCCTCAAGAAGAGGTACCCTATTTTTAAACTAAAAGGCGAAAACATCCGCCATACGACAACACTAAAGTACTTGGGGATCACTCTGGATGAGAGGATGAGCTGGATCCCACACCTGCAGGACTTGAAAGCTAAATGCACCAATGTTATGTGCAAGCTGGGGCGTATGGCTCGCGTCTCATGGGGACTCAGAAGCGAGGTCCTCAAGGAAATTTATCTAAGGGGAACAGAGCGGATCCTAACCTATGGTGCGGGCGCCTGGTGGCGCCCGACGGACCACTCCATAATGTGTAGAAAGCTGCTCGCAGCCCAACGACCGGCTTTACTGCGAATCACCAGGGCTTATAGGACAACATCTACGGATGCCCTCCTGGTGCTCGCAGGGATCCCTCCATTATTTTTGACGGTCGGTAAAGAAGCGACCATATTTAGAGTCCTGCAGGCTAAGGAAAAAGCAACATTCCTCGGAGTCCAGTATGACCCTGAGGATTACGAGGCAAATACCGCTAAGTGGGATCTACATCCCACACGGAGACTATGTGTGCCCTGGTACACGGAGTTACCATCAGTTACAGATATTGAAATATACACTGACGGTTCCAAGAGCGAGGAGGGTGTGGGCTTAGCCTTCACTGTCTTCAATCAAGGGACCAAGGTGTATGATTTTCAGAGGAAGGTTTCTAATAATGGCTCAGCCTTCCAAGCAGAGCTGCTCGCTATCAGAGAGGCCCTTATCTGGGCCCTCAATGACGGCGGTCTGGACAATGACATACGGCTGTACACGGACAGCCAGGCGGCTCTGCATGCACTTGAAGATGCAAACAACAGGCATCAGATTGTGAATGAGATCAAGTGCATCCTGGGCAATCAGAGCATGCCCAGGGTATCCTTCTCCTGGATCAAGGCGTACGTAGGGCATGAAGGAAATGAGGGGCCGACCAACTGGCCCGTTCCGCAGGAACTAACACCCAACCTGTGCTAGCGGTAAGACTTCAAAAACTACCCTGAAGTCTATAATTAGCCAAGGTACCATAAAGGAGTGGCAGAGACTCTGGGATACGACTGAGAATGGTCTTCAAACAAAGACATTCTTGAAACGGGTCAGTCTATCCCTGATGTCCTCTGACCATTATTTGACGCAGGTCCTAACAGGACATGGGAGTTTCCCCAAATACCTGGAGCGGTTTAAAATCTCTGCCCACAGTTACTGCGGCTGTGGGGCTCCAGATGCAGATGTCGGGCACTATATCCTCAGGTGTCCGATCACAGAAGGGTTCGCTAACGAACTCAGGGACTCCCAAGTGATCAATGAGGTAGCAAGCGAACTGGTCTCAGTGTCCATTGAGAGTGCCCGTGTCAGGGCACACTTGAGGGACATAGGCTGGCTCGTCTGCCGGCTTCGGGACTCTCTCCTTTGAGGTCCGTGGCTGCTGTCTCTCTTTGACTTATCTTCCTACTTTCTTCCCGGGGTGCACTCAGCACCCCCTTTAACACCACCCATACTCCAAGTCCCTACTGGTCTCCCCTGAGACAAACTTCACCTTCTACTTCCAGGCCTCTAGTTGCTATGCACGTGTAGTGTCGTGAGACGGAGCACGTGCTTTCCCCATGGGGAGTGGGTCCTTCGGGACCCACTCCCCACCCCGTATTAACCAGAGGATGGGACGTTCAACCGTGGCCCCGTGTGCGGGAGAGCCTATACCCTGTGAACGTTAAAGAACACGCTGGATGGCCTTGACGGGAGGCTACCATCTGTCTCCCAACAGGGAGGGGACCCACTAGAGCAGTCCAGTGGGTCCCCTCCCCCAACCTTCTCTGAGCCTTCGGGGTCCTTGTGACCTGGCCATTTAGCCCATGGTGTGCAAAAAAGTGCCGCTCAGAGGTAAAACAACCCAACCTACATCTTATACGATTATTGACTGATTAAACGATTTGGTGGTTATGCATATAGTTTTTCTAATTTTTCAAAACAACTATTTACTTCCCTAAAATAAAGTTCACATCTTTGGCAATGTTACACATTTATCTAAGGCCAGGATTTTTTTTACCTCCGTCGTCTTAATCTGTCTCTTAGTTGCTATTTCTAATATTTACACTCTTTATACCTTATAATTTCAATTATAATCCATTCCTAATAAATATTTCTGTGAGTGAAATAATCAGAAAATGGAGCGGCACAAGATGGATTAAAGATGTGTAAGAGAAGAAGATCCAGACGGCTGTTTAGCAGATATGGAAACCCTTCGTCAAAGTCATACGGTGCAATTCTAAGTACACACAGGTTATGGCTTTCTGAATATGCGGGCGTGGGTTGGGCTCAGTCAGTATCGCGCCAGGCTCGTAGTGTGCAATTCCCAGGTTCGAGTCCCGCCTGTGCCAGAGTTGAGGTTCATCTGTGAAAACTCTCACCTCATTCAGTAGGGGACACCGATGGCCTTGGAAAGGCCGCCATCCTTCGGATGGGACGTAAAGTAGTGGCCTTGTATGCGGGAGAGCCATATCCTGTGCACTTTAAAGAACACGCCGGATGGCCTTGACAGGCGGCAACCATCTGTCTTCTGACAGCTGCCCAGTGGGTCCTCTTCCAACCTTCTCTGAGCCCTTAAACAGACCTAAATGTCAGAAGTTCTAAATGTCCAGGTCAGAAGTACCCCAAGGGCTACTACCAAAAAACATCCTAAAACTACATCCAAAAAATGTAAATTAACTTTTAATGTTATTAATGCAAAGACAAATTCGAATATCGGGAAGTTCTAACACTGAACTTTTATAGAAGAATTAGTGACCATGTTGGCTACTTTATATTGGGTTGTTTTACCTCTGAGAGGCACTTTTTTGCACACCATGGGCTAAATGGCCAGGTCACATGGACCCCGAAGGCTCAGAGAAGATTGGGGGAGGGGACACACTGGAACAGTTGTTGGGGGACAGATGGTAGCCTCCCGTCAAGGCCATCCAGGGTGTTCTTTAACGTGCACAGGGTATGGCTCTTCCGAACACGGAACTACGTCTTAACGTACCATCCGACGGACGGTGGCCTTTCCAAGCCCATCGATGTCAGTCAGTGGCGCAAAGTTTTGCGGAGATAAATCTCAACGCTGACCCAGCTGGGACTCGAACCTGGGAACTACAGATTACGAGCCTGGCGCGCTACTGACTGAGCCACCCCCGCTACTTTATTCTATAGCTCACTGTGATAAATATAAATTAGAATTTCTTCGCGATTTGAGATTCTTAACAGGCCGTGTTGCTATGATTCTTGTTAGAAGGTATGGGGCATAAAGTTTAATGCCGTTGGGTGGAAGTAGAATGGAAATTTTCAAATATAGTACGTCACAATCCAGAGGGCGGTAAAATTGCCTTTGAGAAACAAAATTTTAGTAATTTCTTTTGCCTCAGTCGCTTACGCAGTATCTTGGGCATTATGTGGTTTGATTTTGTAAGGTCAGAAACATTTTGGAAACATTTTGTGCAGAGAGAGACTACGTTGATTTGGCACTGTTGCTTCTCAATATAAACCTTTGAAATTTTATTTACTATTTTTTATTTTTATTCGTGAAGTATCCTGTCAGACCTCTGTGGCAAGCAGCTGCTTGAGGGGGTATTTATTTATTATTTTATTATAATTCTTCTGTTATTTTGCATATTTTGAATATAACGTCTAGTATCTGCAATTTATATGGGTTGGCTTGTTTTACCTCTGAGCGGCACTTTTTCGCAAACAATGACCTAAATGGCCAAGTCACAAGGACCACGAGGGTTCAGAGGTTAGGGGAGTAGACTCACTAGAACAGCTGTTGAGAGACAGGTGGTAGCCTCCGGTCAAGGCCATCCAGTGTGTTCTTTAACGTACACAGGGTATGACTCTCTCGCACTCAGGGCCACGGCTTTACGTCCCATTCGACAGATGGCAGCCTTTCCAAGGCCATCGGTGTCCCCTACTGACGGTGGGGCAGTTTGCTGTGATAAAACTCAACGCTGGATCAGGCAGGACTCGAAGATGGGAACTGCGATTTAAGAGCCTGGCGCTCTACCAACTGGCCTGAGCCACTCCCGCCCCGATTTGGGGAGGGGGTGGCTCAGTCGGTAGCGTGCCAGGCTCGTAATCTGTAGTTCCCAGGTTCGAGTCCCAGCTGGGTCAGCGTTGAGATTTATCTCCGCAAAATTCCCCGCCCTGCCCACGGTCAGTAGGGGACACCGATGGGCTTGGAAAGGCCGCCGTCCGTCGGATGGGACGTTAAGCCGTGGCGCCGTGTGCGGGAGAGCCATACGCTGTGCACGTTAAAGAACACGCTGGATGACCTTGACGGGAGGCTATCATCTGTCTCCCAACAACTGTTCCAGTGGGTCCCCTGCCCCAACCTTCTCTGAGCCTTCGGGGTCCATGTGACCTGGCCATTTAACCCATGGTGTGCAAAAAAGTGCCGCTCAGAGGTAAAACAACCCAACCCGCCCCGATTTCTTCCCCCCCCCCCACTCTTATACGAGTTATTGATGCCTTTGTTACCAGCAGAGCCTTAGTTACCATATTTGGCCCACTGGGTACAAAAAAAAATGTGCTCCAAGAAATAGAAGAACCCAACCCTAATTGGTTGGACGAAAATAAAAACTCTTCATAATTCATACACGCTTTCAAATTTTCAGATTGGATTAAAGAGCAAACTTTTAAATTCGTACTAAGTAAAATTTCATATTCCACAAAGCGAAAGCTTTTACACAAGCCACAATGGTCCCAAAATAACGGAGGTCATAATACTGGGTCAAAAGGGCTGTTACGGCACTATGCCACAAGTCTAGCAGAGCAGACGCGACAGTGTCGTGAGAACGTGACCCAGTCACGTGAGCACCAACAGACTCGTGTCTGCAAAGCAATCTGGCAACAAGCCAGAATATTGTCACGTGGTGCAATCATGCAGCGTCATTGAAATGCTTGACCTAACAGCGGAATTTCTTCTTTCGGGACACTGGGAGGAAATACGTCACGACACCAAATTATATTGTGAGAGTAAAAAACAAGAAGTCAATTTTTGAAATGTTACATAACAACTTGCTGGAAGGAAGCTTCGACTCGAATTCAGCATATCAAAATAGTATTCACATTACTAAAGGTTGCTCACAATTCCAAATTTTTTTATATATTTTAAATATAGTTTTAAATAAATTTCATTTAATCTGTTGATGGTTTTATTCATTCATACTATTATTAACAGAGTTGGATATAGCCCTTTGCAGATTTCTAAAACCGGATTGTAAGCAAAAAAAAATAGTGAGCATATAGGTTAAAAATTATTCCTACGAAATACTATATATAAAAATACCACAAAACAATATGGGCAAAAAAATAAATATGTACTGCACTCTTGGTGGGAACAAAACTTATCATATTTTGCTCCACCACTCTGGACAAAAATGCGGCCGAATGTCTCTGATTATCCAAACGATTTAATTTGGGTTGGGTTGTTTTACCTCCGAGAGGAACTTTTATGAACACCATGGTCTAAATGGCCAGGTCAAAAGGATCCCGAAGGCTCAGAGAAGGTTGGGGGAGGAGACCCACTGGACTGCTCTAGTGGGTCCCCTCCCTGTTGGGAGACAGATGGTAGGCTCCCGTCAAGGCCATCCAGCGTGTTCTTTAACGTGTACAGGGTATGGATCTCCCATACAAGGAGCCACGGTTTAACGTCCCATCCGACGGGCATGTGCACAGGGTATGGCTCTCCCACACACGGAGCCACGGTTTAAGCGTCCCATCCGACAGACAGCGGCCTTTAGACCACGCCCATCGGTGTCCCCTACTGACCATGGGCAGGGCGGGGAGCTTTGCGGAGATAAGTCTCAACGCTGACCCAGCTGGGACTCGAACCTGGGAACTGCAGATTACGAGTCTGGAGCGCTACTGACTGAGCCCCCCCCCCCCCCCCCCCCCCGAATGATTTAATATTAGACGCATTCTTTAAAAAGGTTGATTAACTTATTTGACAAGATTTTTATTATTTAATCGAGAAAATTTGAGATAAGAATCAGAAAACTCCGAAGTATTGGAAATAAAATCCTTCTTTCATGGCTTAAATCAAAAGTTCAAATTCTACTTTTTGCGAGGAAACCATTTTTGATCAAAAGATAATAAACGCGAGGGATTTCTTCTCCCACCAATCTCATTCCGCTAAAAATAGAACTTTATTTTAATAATCTTTTCGCGAGATTGTTTTGTCAGCAGCCGAAGCTCGCTTCGAAATGCACTGCAGAAGCCATTTTATCCATTACTTACGAAACAGGATGTGGCAATCAGAACTGAGAATAAAAATGGAGATTCCGTTGCCATGGCAGTATATGGCGTTCGAGAACCAAGTTAATGGAACAACTTACATAATATGAATCGATTTAGCACTTTGCATTTAAATCGGGATATTTCCGTCATCAATAATTCCCATTTCGTCGAAGTACTTAAGAAATTTATTTTAATATTCGGCTTAACTCATGTTGTTAATGGACAAACTTAATTGATGTTTACCGCATTTGGCCAATAACGACCAAGGCTATTTAGCAATGGATCTCTGAAATGAACATAATGAAACATCCGTCTGACGAAGAGCTTTGGTTTCAAATCTCTGTGCATTGGTTAATAATTTACTTCACGTGTTCTAAGCAGTTTTGATTTATATAATCCTTAGAAACTGCTGGTAAAAGGTGTGTTCTATTGTTGGTGTTACAAAAAAGTATTTAAAAAAAGAGCTTTACATAAGGAGAAAAAAAGGGTAAAAAGTACTGCGAGATTTAATACTAGACGCATTCTCCGTAATAAATTCTTATGGCTAATTTCTTAATTCTTCTTAAGGCTAATTAACTTATTTCACAAGATTTAATCTTGAAAAAAAAAATCCAGACAAAATTCAGAAAACTCCAAAATATTTAAAATAAAATCTCTCCATAGTAAATACACAGATTACTTTTAGAGATAGACTTCAAACGTTAGTTAAAAGATTCTGAAAAAAATTCATCGACGACACGGCGGGAATCGAACCCGCAATTCTCCAGATTCATGACAGCTCTGGCATGAATATGGAGAATTGCGGGTTCGATTCCTGCCGTGTTGGCGATGAATTTTTTTTAGAATATTTTAATAAAATCTCTCTTCATGATGAACTCTGAAGCTAGAAGGCAACTGAATCTTGCTGAGCCAACTGGGACAGCAAATATTAAAGGCCAGAATCAAATGGGGGCGGGGGAGGCTCAGTCGGTAGCGCGGCAGGCTCGTAATCTGCAGTTCCCAGGTTCGAGTCCCAGCTAGGTCAGCGTTGAGATTTATCTCCGCAAAACTCCACGCCCAGCCCACGGTCAGTAGGGGACACCGATGGGCCTGGAAAGGCCGCCGTCCGTCGGATGGGATGTTAAGCCGTGGCCCCGTGTGCGGGAGAGACAAAGAATACGCTGGATGGCCTTGACGGGAGGCTACCATCTGTTTCCCAACAGCTGTTCCAGTGGGTCCCCTCCCCCAAACTTCTCTGAGCCTTCGGGGTCCATGTGACCTGGCCATTTAGCCCATGGTGTGCAAAAAAGTGCCGCTCAGAGGTAAAACAACCCAACGTTAAAGAACACGCTGGATGGCCTTGACGGGAGGCTACCATCTGTTTCCCAACAGCTGTTCCAGTGGGTCCCCTCCCCCAAACTTCTCTGAGCCTTCGGGGTCCATGTGACCTGGCCATTTAGCCCATGGTGTGCAAAAAAGTGCCGCTCAGAGGTAAAACAACCCAACGTTAAAGAACACGTTGGATGGCCTTGACGGGAGGCTACCATCTGTTTCCCAACAGCTGTTCCAGTGGGTCCCCTCCCCCAACCTTTTGGGGCGGGGCTGGCTCAGTCGGTAGCGCGCCAGGCTCGTAATCTGTAGTTCCCAGGTTCGAGTCCCAGCTGGGTCAGCGTTGAGATTTATCTCCGCAAAATTCCCCGCCCTGCCCACGGTCAGTAGGGGACACCAATGGGCTTGGAAAGGCCGCCGTCCGTCGGATGGGACGTTAAGCCGTGGCCCCGTGTGCGGGAGAGCCATACCCTGTGCACGTTAAAGAACACGCTGGATGGCCTTGACGGGAGGCTACCATCAGTCTCCCAACAGCTGTTCCAGTGGGTCCCCTCCCCCAACCTTCTCTGAGCCTTCGGGGTCCGTGTGACCTGGCTATTTAGCCCATGGTGTGCAAAAAAGTGCCGCTCAGAGGAAAACAACCCAACCCAACCCCCAACCTTCTCTGAGCCTTCGGGGTCCATGTGACCTGGCCATTTAGCCCATGATGTGTAAAATAGTGCCGCTCAGAGGTAAAACAACACAACCCAGAATCAAATACTGAAAATAAAAGTGGAGTTTCAATGTGATCAGTGCCGATTCTAAGGGGATGGGGACAAGAGTGCTTTTGGATCTAATTCATCTTCCACACTGAGACGTACTTTTCTACAGAGAATTAATTTATTAAAAAAAATTGAAAATAATCTTCATCGTTTGAGAGAGAGCAGAAGGCATCCTAAAAACGCCCAGCAGATTCAAAATATTTGCATTTTTTGCTTCAATTTTACGAGATTATACAGGATACTACAAGAATCCTTTTGCTTTTGACAGCTATTCAAGGATATTGATGTTTTTTTTAGAGCAAGGCTACTCTTGATACAGACCAATCTCTGACGTCACTATCGCCCACTTGCGTGTCAGGAATGGTTCATCGATCACTTTGGATGCGTTGGTGACCTTGGCAATGTGCCCAAGG
Organism: Ryuthela nishihirai; assembly: GCA_038380435.1. Taxonomy (NCBI): domain Eukaryota; kingdom Metazoa; phylum Arthropoda; class Arachnida; order Araneae; family Heptathelidae; genus Ryuthela; species Ryuthela nishihirai. The sequence goes on from JAWZYU010000038.1 coordinate 305,116, forward strand.
TTGGCTCAAGGTATCCGTCCCATGCCATGAATTGTTGATTGACGGGCTTCTTTTAAAAGCAACAGTTGAATTGCCTCCTTAGTTGATGAGTGCGAGATGAGCAAGCGAAAAAATGATGATTAGTGATGAGGAAGCGGCAGAAAAAGAATATGAGGAAATAAGACTGGTCAAAGTGATCTGTGAACTGCAATGACTAAGCATTTACAACACTTCAAGGTGCAGATTCAAATCCATTCAATTATTTCTGACTTTTTTTAACATTACGCATAGGTTGGGTTATTTTACCTCTGAGCGGCACTTTTTTGCACACCATGGGCTAAATGGCCAGGTCACATTGACCCCGAAGGCTCAGAGAAGGTTGGGGGAGGGGACCCACTGGAACAGTTTTTGGGAGACAGATGGTAGCCTCCAATCAAGGCCATCCAGCGTGTTCTTTAGCATGCACAACGTGTACAGCAACTGTACACGCTCCAGTTACCGTTCACAGCAAACTGGAGCGTGTGCAGTTACTGCACACGCTCCAGTTTGCTGTGAACGGTAACTGCACACGTTCAATATTTCTGTGAGTGGGCCCACACGATCCAGGTTTTTGTGAGCTCACACGATCCTATGTGCTGTGAACATTAACCGCAACCGCTCCAGTTTGGTGTGAACGGTAACTGCACACGCTCAATATTTCTGTGAGTGGGCCCACACGATCCAGGTTTTTGTGAGCTCACACGATCCTATGTGCTGTGAACATTAACCGCAACCGCTCCAGGTTGCTGTGAACGGTAACTGCACACGCTCAATATTTCTGTCTCTCCCACACACGGGGCCACGGCTTATCGTCTCAACCGACGGACGGCGGCCTTTCCAAGTCCATCGGTGTCCCCTAACGACTGACCGTGGGCAGGGCGGGGAATTTTGCGGAGATAAATCTCAACCCTGACCCAGCTGGGACTCTAACCTGAGAACTGCAGATTACGAGCCTGGTGCGCTACCGACTGAGCCACCCCCGCCCTATTACGCATAGGAAAAGGATTCTGATCGTGTTCAGTATTTTTTTTTAATATTTGAAATTTTTTAAATAACAGGATGGAGATATCCTAGACGTTCTATTGGACTTGTCCTGGGTTCTCATGCAACATATAAACACATAGAAAGGACATGCCTTTTGTACGGTTTTTACGGCGTTTTTGTGCACACAATGGGTTAAATGGCCAGTTCACAAGGACCCCAAGTTTCACAGAAGGTTAGGAGAAGAAGACTCACTGGATAGCTTCTGGGAGACAGATGGAAGCGCCATCAAACGTGCGCTTTAACGTGCACAGGGATGGTTTTCTTGCACAAGAAGCGGCTCGGCAGGTAGCGCGTCAGGATCGTAATCTGCAGTCTCCAGGTTTGAGTCCAGCTTGGGTCATCGTTGATATTTATCTCCGCGAAACTCCACCTTGCCTTTGGTCAGTGGGCGGGGGTGGCTCAGTCGGTAGCGCGCCAGGCTCGTAATCTGTACTTCCCAGGTTCGAGTCACAGCTGGGTCAGCGTTGAGATTTATCTCCGCAAAATTCCCCGCCCTGCCCACGGTCAGTAGGGGACACCGATGGGCTTGGAAAGGCCGCCGTCCGTCGGATAGGACGTTAAGCCGTGGCCCCGTGTGCGGGAGAGCCGTACCCTGTGCACGTTAAAGAACACGCTGGATGGCCTTGACGGGAGGCTACCATCTGTCTCCCAACAGCTGTTCCAGTGGGTCCCCTCCCCCAACCTTCTCTGAGCCTTCGGGGTCCATGTGACCTGGCCATTTAGCCCATGGTGTGCAAAAAAGTGCCGCTCAGAGGTAAAACAACCCGACCCAACAACAACCTTTGGTCAGTCTAATGGGCTTGGAAATGATGCCGTCCGTCGTATGGGACGTTAAGTCGTTGACCCGTGTGTGAGAGATAGCTCTCCTACACATGGGGGACTTCGGCCACCATTTTGACACACGTCGTTTCATTTTGATCTCCTGTCAAGGTCATCCAGTGTCTTCTTCAACGGGCACAGAGTATGGCTCTCTCGCACACGGCTTAACGTCCCATCCAACGGACGGCGGCCTTTCTAAACTTGTCGGTGTCCCCTATGGATCGAAGACAAGGCGGGAGTTTTGCAGAGATAAATCTCAACACTTGCCCAGGCGGGACTCGAACCTGGGAACTACAGATTACGAGCCTGGCGTGCCGTGAACATGAAACGATTGAAAGCCGCTGCTCTATAGATTCAAAAATGTGTATTTAATAGGAAAATACAAATAAAGATTGAAAATTCATCACCAAATTTATTTATACCTCGATTTTCAACACTATTCGTTCAATATTTAAAAAGTTATGAAAGCTGGAATGAGAATTTATTAATTAAAATTCACATAACTATTGTTTCAAACCAGTTAATAAAATATAGACTTCATAAGTTTACTTAATAGTAATATCAATATTAGACAATTATGAATTTATTGTTAAATATTACAGCTTCCATAACTCTTTAAATATTGAACCCACGTTATGAGCTTTCATTTGACGCATAAATCAATTGCCAAAGCAGCTGGTTGCTGACCTTACTTGTTTCATCTGAATATCGCTTATGGCATAAATAAGGGGCGGAGGTGGCTCAGTCGGTAGCGCGCCAGGCTCGTAATCTGTAGTTCCCAGGTTCGAGGCCCAGCTGGGTCAGCGTTGAGATTTATCTCCGCAAAAATTCCCTGCCCTGCCCACGGTAATCTGTAGTTCCCAGGTTCGAGATCCAGCTGGGTCAGCGTTGAGATTTATCTCCGCAAAACTCCCCGCCCTGCCTACAGTCGGTAGGGGACACCGATTGGTTTGGTATAAGGCCGCTGTCTATCGGATGGGACGTTAAGCCGTGGCCCCGTGTGCGGGAGAGCCATACCCTGTGCACGTTAAAGAACACGCTGGATGGCCTTGACGGGAAGCTACCATCTGTCTCCCAACAGCTGTTCCAGTGGGTTCCCCCAACCTTCTCTGAGCCTTCGGGGTCCTTGTGGCCTGGCCATTTAGCCTCATGGTGTGCAAAAAGGTGCCGCTAAGAGGTAAAACAACCCAACCCATAAATCATTCATTGATGTTCGAAAACTCTCGATGAAATTTTAAGTCAGGATGTCTTTCAAGATTATAAACTGACGAAAAAGTATATCAAATTCTGGAGACTCCGAAACAAAACCGGACATAACAATTTTTTAAAGTTTCGTTAGGAAATGTAAAACAATCGTTCTTCCAAATACAAATAATTTATTAAAAAAATAAAACTCACCAAATAAATATACAAACACAAAAAACGAAACAGCGGTTAGTCGGTCTTGAAAGAGTTGAAAAGATACTATGAATCCGATAAACAAGTAGGTGACATATATAGAGAGAAGTTTCAACGTTATCTTAATTTTTCCTTTTGTTGCCGGAGGCCAAGCGTTTTACGTCAATCAGGTGTTGCCAGATCTCTATGCGACGTCACGATGAGGTGACGTCACCTGCTGCGTTCGGCCGACAATTCGCGTTCATTCAAGGCTGCGCGAGAGAGCGGAACTAGATAAAAGATATAGAAAGATAAAAAAAATGATATGACGCCAATTTGCTGTATCACGATTCTGTTACAACAGGTGGACATATTTTTGCGCAATCCAATCGGGCGCGAATTCAGGGAGAATGCTTAGAGTGCTAAA